>WOGN01007406.1:0-11851 GCA_015342105.1 Leptinotarsa texana | reverse complement strand
GGCTATCTCTGGAAATATTGATCTGCTTTTTTCATTGATGCCCTAAGTTAATATTGATAGCTTTTTGTTTGGAAGACGGATGTGTGTAGACTGAGCTGGTAGTTTCAATTGAAACTTTTATCTGCAGATTATATTCCAGCTCGCGTCCTATTTTCGATTTTGACCCGTCTCAACATGACTATTCATGAACCACTTTTTGTGACATTATTTGGAGAGATTGTCCCAAAATTGTTCTTTGGTATCATGTGGTCTCCACATATTTCACTGACAATCCCATATACAGATGTTGGAGATTGTTAGTGTTTGACTAATTATGAATGAACGTTAATGAAACGTCAGAAAATATGAAAAAGAATCTCATATCTAGGCAAAATATTATCTTCAAAAAAAATTCAACAAAAAATACAGGTAAGTACTGAAAATTCCAAAATCGATATGGTATGTAGGTATACACATTTTATGAAGGCTCTTATAAGGAGATAGATATATTGGAATACTAGTTGAAGTTTCAGTTAGAGTATTTTGTTATATTTATCTGCAGCGTTTATTACAACATTCAATAAACGGGCTGGCTAATGCTTAGGCCATTCGTACGATAGGGTGATAATGTGACAGAAATAAAAAAACTAAACATTTGACATAAGAAATTCTTTATTGGATGATAATCTTAGTTTGCAGTTGTCATAATAGCGTATTTGTTCATCCGATAATACCCCATAGCTGTCCTTCGCTGTCCAGAACTCATAGCCATCTCCGATGCCCAAGCTTTTGTATGAGATCCAGCAAAAATAAAATATAAATCACATAAGTTGTATGCCCCCAGTAATGAACTCATTATACAAATTCACAGGACAATGAATAATTACGAAAAACAAAAAAACCTTACCTTGATGCTGTTCGTCATATTCAACAAGTTTTCGATCAGAATTCACTTCGAAAATTGAATTGCTCAAGTCAGTCAAAGCTGAATTCATATTATTTTGTCACTTCACTTCTCCATTGTACTATTTTCAATTGAACTTTTTAAAACACCGCCACATTTGTTTTTTGGTGACGCCATGTTGACAGTTTGGAGAGTTTCGGCGCTAGGTGGCAGGAAATGGACTCAAATTGAAATCAACAGGCTAGGCAAGTAATGAAATACCATCGTTTCAAGACAAGCTGTTTGATCAAATGCCTGAATGTCATTCAAGTCGCTAGTTGAACGGCGCTGTTCAGTAAAGAGGCCCGGCTGTTAATTGAACGGTTAATTAAGCTAGTTGGCCTCGACATATACACGACATTGTATACTTTATATATTTATAACAGTATACTCTCAGTTACAAATTACCTTTTTATCATTTGAGATTTAATTTCAATATTCCTATTTGAAGATAACGTTTTCGGAATGGAGCATGTCAAAATTAAGAAGTTCTACATGTATATCTTATTTGGCGTAAATGGACATATAATAAAAATCATCTTGACAATTATCTGTTGGTTATTTTTCATTGCGATCAAATTAAACATTTATGTAAAATTTAAATTTGTAACAAAGTTTTCGGTTAAAATACCCTCCTTGAGTTGAATGTAGAATGCATTGAGCTGATCACGAACTGGTGATGGTGGTGTTTGAACATTTGAGTATAACGAAAAAATAAACCTCTTGATCAAAAAACTTACCAACTACAATTGAAAATATATTTTCTCACCTATACTGGTGGCTTGGCACATGTACGCTCCAGTATCTGCGAATACAATATTTCGTAGTTTGAGTGCAGTTCCGTTTCCTATAATTTGATATTTTTTTGGAGGATCCATTTTTAAAGGTTCATCATTTTTTAACCATTGTACCTACGGAGAAATCATCATTGCAATGAAAAGAAAAATTCATTGTCGATCATAAGTTTTTTAGAAATTACCACTTTCAAAATTGAAATGACCAAAATCATCAATAAATTCATAAAACTCCAGACGGATCAAAAATTTGTTATTACTGAAAAATTATTGTGTTCAAAAAAATATGTTCTTCAGATGAAATGAATAATAAATATTATTGAATTATATTTTATTCGAACGAAATTCAGTTTGTAACTGAAAGTAATTTTTATGCACGATCAACACATCTTTGTGAATATTTTATTTTGAGCTCAATTGCTTTTTTTTTTCTTTGGAAGTTTTCTCATTTTGTGCATAATCATGGTGAAGTGGAATCCAAAAGATTTTTCTTCCCAAAAATAATCTATCCTGAAATATACTCGTAACTTGGTTTGGAATCTTTGAAGTTTAAATTTTCATTTTTTGTTATTATTTTTAATTTTTTTTATTTTCAGCTTGTATTGATATTTCAATTTATTTTTTTGGTTGTTGCTTGTATGTTATTTCTTTGAATTTCAGTTTTTTGTTCAATAAAAATTTTTATTTTTTTTGTTAATATTTTTGATTTTTTTACAGATTCTATCATGGATTTCAAATCAATTTTTATTATAATGGACAATGGGAGTCCGAACTGATGAAATACACTATAATCAATCTGATGATATTGGCTTTTTTCCTATGCCGATAAAATACATTTTCAATTTGAGACTCACCTTCGGAAAAGGTTCACCCGCAACATGACACAACATGGAAGCATCTTCACCAGGTCTCTTTGATTGAATTCTTGGTGTTACATGAACTTCTGGTACAGCTGAAAACAAGAGAGTCAATTTTTCCAATTTCAAAGCAATTCAATTATATTTTCAATTCAACATAACAAGATACTAGATAAACATACATTATTATAACAATTATCCTTCATTATGTATAGTAGAGTTGAATGTATAATAAAGTTGAACAGAATAACTATTTATGTCGCAAAGTGTACTTTTGAGATTTCGGATGAACTCGTGAATAACCTCGATAAAAAGAAATTGTCAATATTCAGTTCAAAAATTTTGGTCATATTAGGTAAAATATGATGTTGTATATTGTTCTCAATGGAAATTTATCAATACCTTACACGTTTCAGAGATTGATATTTTACAAATGCCCATTGATGCACAATATAGAATGAGCTGTTATAGTTGCAAACTTTCGATAATAGGCGATATTGAAATATCTAATGAATATAAATTTAAGAGAGCTTTGGGAGAATTATTCTCTGCAATAGCTGATTTCAAATGTGTATTTCAGAGAATGAAGATTACTTTTATTATAATCTATAGATGAGGGCTTCAATACATCAATAAATCAGAAAAATAAAGTCAGTTAAACAACTGTAATAAATAGACCCGAATAAGAAAAGGGACCATTTGAAATATTTTCTTGAATATGAAATAAGTATATACTTTATACTCATTTCATACTCTCACGTACAGATCTGTTTTTTCTCTTAAAATAATAATTTCATAGTATTCATTATCCCAAGTTTGCACCTTTTTTTCACATCCTGCTAACATAAAATATGCTAACGTAAACACATTGTTTGGAAATCGTTGAGAAGAATAGCGTTCATTACAAAACTTTCTAGCAGCACCATTCCTAATATCCTATATTATCAACATTGAAGGTAATGCTATTGTTTGTAAACGATACGAGTAATGGAACAAAGTTGTTCTGGAAAGGAAGAAAATACTTATTAATACTGTTATCATAAAGCCATTGTCGAAGTATTAATGTAAACTGTTCTTGAACTTTGGAGAGAATAGGTGATTATGGAAATATGGCAGCATAACATGCCTCAATTGAATATTCTCAAATTTGCCAAATGAGTTCAGTGAAAGTGTATACGATCACAAGCAATCTCTGTGAAATTGGGGACAGGGTGAATCGTATTCATGCCACGTGCCACTATATAGTTGTCTGCAATATGCTATGTAATGCCCATTGTAAGTAGTCCCACTGTGATTTGAAACTGCATATAGAGCCACATTGTCTGCTGCATAGTTGCTCATATCTAATCTATCTGAATAAAAGTCAATGAAGCATTCAATTCGTCTCTGAATCTTTCTTTTGGAGAGAACCTTTTTGAATGAAATACTGAAATACGGGGAAACTTATAGATTGATAATGACTTTGTACATTTTTTTCTTTCCTTGCTCCTCGAACACATTGGTTTTTATCTCCATCCAGAATTTCATCTCTTGTGAAGGTATCCAAGCAATGTGACACTTCATAGTGAATTTCAATTGACCAACGAAATTGTCTACAATCTTATAGTTGTTCATATTCAAGTATCTCAACCAGGAATCTTGTGCTTTTCCGCTGTCGCTCAATTTCTCGTCTATCCTCGTTGAGATCAGTTCAGGTTTCTCAGTAATTCTGTTGAGGTCCTCATGTGAACCTTTTGAAAGATATCGAAGAAATTCCTGGGCGTCTTGATGGGCAGAACCCAAAAATCAAGGGGCGATTCTTTGAATCTGACTTCTAAAGAATAATGTACTGATTACTCTATCAAATGAATCTTCTGATCACAATTCCTTGATAACTTGTGTGACGCTTTGATTAAAACACGTTCCATACTTGAAATACTAGTATTTATATCTACCATGAATGTATCTTTTTTTAAATATTCCAGCAACCATCTCGTGTTTGGTAAACATTGGAATACACTGTTCATGAGAGAGGTGTTTTCAATATTTTTCAACCCATTCTTCTGACTGAACAATGTAGCACCGACCTAATGTTGTAAATGTTGATACTACGTTCGTCACTACCATATTCTTCAGCGTATTCACGGATACGATGATTCACCCCTTCATTGGATCGGTGGGATGAGGAATTCGATGCTAAACTGGTCAAAACTGAATTGGATATTAGTTCTTTCAAGGACTGTGGTTTAGTCCTCTGGCTCAGCCAGAGGACTAAACTCAGCCAAATTTAGAGTTTCTACTTTCTCTTTTGTCAAAGCTTGATCGTCTGCGATTCTTTCACCACACGACACAACTTCATAATATATTCGTTGCGTTGCGTAAAAACATGAGAATTGGATAACGGCATCGAAGAAAGAGATTTGTAATTAAATAGAAGTGGCCGATACTTGATGAAAATCCATATTCAAAAACTAATCAATACACAGTTTATTGTATGATTTTCCCTATAAGGGTTTTTAAAAAACCGAATCTAAGGCACGTTTGATGAGATTATTTACGGCGCTATATCTAGAACTCAATCCATGATATCCTCGGATGTCTACTTCCACTCCACAGTTGCATTTGTGTGGAATATAACTATCGAAACCTAGTCAAAGACCTATAGCAACTCTAAAAGATTAATTGTCCAATAATGTACCAAGGAATGAAAGTGGTAAGGCATTCAACCAAGCGCTCCATATTTTGACGACAGTGCTTTCATACGTGCCTTTTTTTTTATAGGAGGTTTAGCCAAGTCTTACAAATTATTCAAGGTATTTTTTACCAGAAAAATATCTCAGGTATGTTGGACATAGTTCTGGTACTTGGTAGTTCTAAATAAGTTCGTGAAATCTATAGTTGTTTGGCCTCCCTCAAATTGTTATTCGATGGAAAGGGGAGTGATAAAATTGAATCCATCACATTGGTTACACTAGAACTTGAAGAGAGAAAAGCAGGTAGTGAAAGATAAGTGATTGTACGAATGTCTAAACCTCCATAAGATACAGAAAGAGTAGCCTGATGTCATGCATTGCTCTCCAATATATTAATGTCAAAATAATTTTGTCCTGGTTTCAAAATGTTTTTGATTTTGGAAAATATTGTTTCTTTTTTTCTCCGTGGATCATTAATAATTGACTACATTGAATGATCAAACTTAACTTTATTTAACTTCACTTCAACTAAAAATTTCAACTATTATTTCAATGTCTATCGTCTTACTAGATCACTTCGCGTACCGTACTGTAACGTCCACTAGACTGTCTGAATGTATATCGCCTTACTTGATCACTTCTCGTATCATACTGTATCTTCCAATATACTGGGTACTTGACTCCCCGAATACGCTTGCAGCCAGCGTTTAAATATCGCAATGGAACATCGTATAATTTTCGCCGAAGTTCCATCGACATCGATAGCCTGATTCTTGCTGCTTCTCGAACTTTAGGTAACATTGGATATTCCCACACTCTCAGATACGTTACGTTTGGTTTTTGGTTACCAGTGGCGACCGGCGTTATTCCCTTATGGGCGTGATTTACAACAATATATTAAAACAGGAATTAGAAAATCATCAAAATTAGAGCCTTTCTGATGACTTTCAAGGAAAGACCTCCGTTGATTCGACTAAATTTCAAATTAATTTAAAAAGCATATGATTTATAATCAGTTTCATTTGTGTGTATCACATTCTTCAGTTTTCAGTTACTGGAAGCTGAAACCTCCCCAATACAATTTCTATAAATGTTTCCTCATTACAACTAGAGATTTGTGGAGAAGAGAAGTTTTGGCTTTCTACTTCTCCTTCTTCATGAAAGCAGTTAATTGAAAAATATTATTTTTTTCGTGTAATTCAATATTCATATAGAAGTAGTTGCTCCGAGAGGGCCTTTTTCTAGTTTGTGTAGAAAGGTACTCCTTTGCATAATTATTATTATGGAGAAATCATTCTGTGATTATTTACTTCATTTTCAATTTGTAAAAAAATATTGTATTTGTAATTAATCTCTCAAAAAGCAATATTTTTCCTTTTCTAACTCAGTCATGTGCTTGGACTGAACTATGAACGAGTATAAAAATTTATTTTGATGATTGATTCGTTCGTGCAGATAATATTTGCCAGCCATCATTGCACAAAATACAAACTGTTCTTCCGACATGACTACGAGCTTGATCCTATTTTTTCGACTTTTTTCTTCTTTTCAATTTTCAAGGAGAATATTCAGGGGATGAATTAGTGAGAAATATCTGACATCAGGAAGTATGTTTCTGTATTTTTTATTTCCATCACTAAGTAATTTCGTTATTGAATGGTTTGCCATATCCTGTTCATTATATAATGAAAACACATTAATATTATTTTTACCGATAAAATATCTCCATAAATTATAAAGGTGAACGCTCAAAATGTCAGCTGTCAGCTACAATCTTTAAAAAACCGTCCTCGATATATACCAAGCGACCGCAAAATGTTTGAAACAAAAAATTATTGATTGATTCGATATAATTTTTTCTTATCCAACATATTACTTTTCAGACGACTTTTCATTCATGGAAATTTGAGAATTTTTGGTAACCAAATTGATATAACTGAAAAACATGCTAACAAAAGAATATGAGAAATGAAGTACACCAAGGATAAAATGAAGAATGTGAGGTTATTTCCGAAGTCAAACTACTAACTCATCTTTCATTTATAATATACAGTGTGATCAAATGATTATTGCTAATTATTATGGATATTGTTAACTTTTTCGTTATTGAAGATACGAGTTCAGTTGAATTGAAAAACTGGTAGTGTTTTCCCGCTGATTGACAACTATTTCATGAACATGAAGGTTTCTACAAAAAATAACATAGTTATGGAATTTTTAACTTTTCGTCAAGTTTTATATGAAATTCAAAATTGAACAAAATGATACACATCGATGGCAATATGTATTTTTCAAAATATTATCAAAAACCAAATTGAATGCTATTTCCTCTTGGCTCACTACACTTTTGAGCACATTTGGGTGTGCCATTCATGCTACGTATGGTATTTGTAATCGCTATTACAGTTCCTAAAAAATCACCAGTATTAAAAATTCATGTGTCTAATGTCCGCATAAGGTTCGCATTACATCAGTAATGACAGTTTTTCCTATTATACATGCCCCGATTGTTAAAATTAGGTTCGTCACTCCATATAACCCTCCAAACTTCTTCGGTTTCAACACTACCCACCGACCAAAAGATCAACATTCTCGAGGCATCGCTATCTTGACTAAACGAGGACTAGCTACCTACTTTCTAACACCGGCAATATAACTATCATAGGCTACCACAAACATCCAACTCAATTCGTTTCCAGAGAATTAATCAAATATACATCTTCTCTCCCCAAAGCATTTCAAATAGGAGATTTCAACTTTCGACATACCTCCAATGCCAACGGCCGTCTTCTTCTCTGAGAGTCTGATAAAGGTGGTCGATGATCTGGCCAATATCGGTGACACTATTACGTCGGATCACCTCCCTCGTCAAAACCATCCTAAACGTTCCTATTTAGTCAACTTCTGAACCCATTTCTTACAAAAATCATAAATTTACATACGTGAAACGGTTCCATCTCCTCATCAACCAAAAACGTTCTTCTCTTGACCATCATCCATTTAACCATCCCAGACAAATTGACGCACAAATTGACTCAATTCAAAAAATTATTTCTGAATCAGACGACTCATTCAATCCGACCACTACCAGACGAATCGATCAACCCCCACTTCCACCTTACCTCATAACTCTCATCAAAAGCAAGCGCAAACTCTACAGAACTTTCGTCCGAACTAGAGACCCAGTCCTAAAAACCGAGTGGAACCGTCTTAACGCTCGCATACGTCTCCTCATGAACCAATTCACTCAGAAAAGGTGGATGGAGGAGACTAAAAAACTCGACTACCGAGATGGAACAGCCTTCTGGAACAAATTCAAAGTCCTCACTAGACAAAAAAAGAAAACCGACAGTCGCCTAGAGATTGACGGTAACATAATTTCCAACCCTTCCGACAAAGCAGAAGCCTTTTGCGAAAATCTTGAACACACCTTTCGTCTCCCTCAAGACCCTCAATTCGATAACCGCGAAAATCTTGATCACACCTTCCGTCTCCCTCAAGACCCCCAATTCGATAACCCTTCTAAACCTCATTCACCAGCAATTGCCCGCACAGCTGGGTAGGCACCCAGGCCAAATCATCTTGACACCAACTGCCCCCTAAGATCCCCATTCAGTGAGGAAGACATCCTCAATACTATCCACAGGGTAGAAAAACCGCTCCTGGCTCAGACTCGGTTAACCGCCGAGTACTGAAAAACCTTCCCGATTCCGCAATTTCTTTCCTCAAACACATCCTCGATGCATGTCTTGTACACGCCTACCTCTGAAACGCCTGGAAACAGGCTAACACAATCTCAATTCCAAAACCCCACAAGGATCTCACTAATCCCGACTCATACAGACCTATCAGCCTGCTTAGTTGCATGAGCAAGTTGCTGGAATGGCTAATGACTAACCGACTGAACGATTTCCTCATACATCACAACATTATACTTCCCACCAGCATGGTTTCAAGACCGAACACTCTACTCAGAATGCACTAGTCGAACTACATACCCACATATCCCAAAACATCAACGCATGCTTTTGCACTATTGCAATCTCTCTAGATATTCAAAAAGCTTTCGACAAGGTCTGGCACGCGGGCCTGATCTGGAAGCTTATCCAAATTCGTCTTCCTCATCATTTCTTCCGACTAGTAGCTTCTTAGTTATCTAACCGACAAATCCGCGTTAAAGTCGGTAAAGCCTTATCCTCCCCTTCCACTCTAAAAGCCGGAGTCCCCCAAGGCTCAGTCCTCGCTCCTTCCCTATTCCTCATCTAAGCTCACGATGTTCCCACAACCCATAAAATCCTCCAATATGCCAACGATACACCCAACACCCGCCGCTTGCAAATTCAAGCTCAAAACATGATAAAACATTTCGAGCCGTAGTGCAATAAATGACGCATCAAAATAAACCCCACCATAACCCAAACTATCCTATTTAGACATCCTAACACCGCTACCCGTTCTAAATGAAATCCTGATAACTTGAATCTCAGACTTTTAGGGGAAAACCCCATATTCCAGGACTCGGTGTCCTACTTGGGGGTCACCTTCACGAGGACCCTCAACTGGGAGATCGACCTGAGAGAGACATTGGACAGAGTCCGGAAGAGAGCTAACCTGCTAAAGGCTCTGAGAGGCAAGTTCGGGAGATGCTACGGTAAAAGTCTCCTTCACACTTATAAAACTTTCATAAGACCAGTCCTAGACTACAAAGCGATGATATACTGTACGCTTCCCCCGAGACTATCCCAACGTATCCGTACAACTGACAGAAGAATCCTTCGTAACATACATAACCTTCCCTATCGATACCCATCCCTAAACCTATACAACCTCACCAATACTACACCTATTAACCAACAATTTCAGGAACTTCAAGGACGATATGCGACCAGAACAATGAGCAGCAACAACACCAATGCCATCAACTCGCTCACAACGCCTTCTACTCCACGTGGAGGATCCAGAAGGATACCCAGGAAAAAGCTCCCCTTTCCCCAGCCAGAGTCCTGGGAGCAGTGGAACACCCGCCGGAGCCGATACAGGATATTCTAGAGAAATTCCTACTGAATCAGATAGCAGATAGCAGCGTCCTGGAAAGAGCCGAAATCCGAAGTGCTTCACCCCCAACAGCCCCGTACCCAAACAGCAGCAACACCACGAGCACTGCAACAGACCCGGACCACCCTACGGATCAACGGAACAAACCAGATGAACAAGCGGAACACAAAACAACACAACACATACACCAACACACAACATAACACACACAACACATTTACCCTGAAGAGGCATTAGCCTATAGCAGAGCCCCACACAAGCACACCTAAACAAATAAAATGTTATTATTATTTAAAATTTGAATAAATGATTTTGATTGATTGATTGAGCCGCACCCTTTAGACTCCAAAATAAGTTTCTTCTGCAACAATTCCTGAAAAAATAATGCTTTGGTTTGTAGGAACCGTGTCTTATAGGGTGCCCCACCCTGTATGTTGAACTTACAATTCAAAATTAAATTATTGGAGAAAACCTGTAATCAAAAGAAGTTGATTTCTTGGCATTTCACAAACATTTGGCCATCTATAAATATTTCTGAACTTATCATTGGCACATACATGAACATTAACAAACCGTTACTCCTTTCTTACTTACTTCCATATTGTGAAACATTTTTTGAAGTGCAATTTTTTTCGTCGGATCTATCTGGGCAGTCTTTTTCACCGTTACATTTCAAGTTTATGTCAATGCATTTTCCATTATCACATTGAAATTCTTTGTCGGTACATTTTTGTTTCGAACACCCCATCTCATCTGTACCGTCATTGCAGTCTTTAGTGTAATCACACCTAAATGAATAATGAAAAATATTAGCGTATCCATTAATATGCTCCCAAGTTCAGTTAGATCTGGAGATTTTCATTATTGTAGTGTCTGCCATTACTTTGAAAAACAAACTCTGTTAGGTAAAACATTTTTGGGAATCCCTGAAACCATATGTATGATTTCGCGGATTCCCTATAGTTTCACACTGTGAAATAAAAATATAAAATTGAAGCATATACTGATAAATGCTGCGTAAATGATAACTTCTGTTGTAACAGAGATTGATGAATCAAACAAGGTCTAATATTGAAATAATGAAATTTGGTTTCGGTCGTAAAAACCAATTTGGGTCGGACACTACTATACGAAATCACTATAGTCCGTTCATAATTTGTCGATAGCACAAAATGAGGGCCCAAGTCATAAAACGGTCGTAAAACTCGTAAAATCATAGGCGGAGGTTCCTGAGGTGTTTATTCATTAAATATAAAGCTTCAGTTTATATTCGAAACTTGCCTTGAAAGGGTGAAGTTGTTACGAACGAAAATAATTTTTGGTTTAGTACATTTTTTAATCGCATTTAATTTACGGCTCGTTGGTGTTTCGGCGTCTACGGCAGTAATTAACGTCTCTAATATTTATTTTGCGAATTTTGTGCAGTGCGTGAGTAACTTTTTTTCATATTCCTACAAACATATACGTACCTTTCGTTCCTGCTTGTTTTGTTTGATTGCTTGCGATGGCTTCGTCATCATCATCAACATCATCAAGTTTTACACCGGTACT
>WOGN01007405.1:0-14917 GCA_015342105.1 Leptinotarsa texana | reverse complement strand
ACCTCTTGTGAGTGGCGTTGTTCCACCCCGAGGTAAGTATACGTCTCTCTGGCATTCAGATGGTGTAGGATGCTTCCATCTACGAGCTGCACATCCTCTCCGTAGTTCCCGCATCGTCCTCTTTCGAGATGTACCATTGCACATTTGTCTATCCCGAATTTCATACCGATAACATGCGTGTACTCTTCTACCACCCTCAAGGATTGATGGAGAACCTTCTCTCCACAGGCCTAAAGTTTAAGATCATCCATATAAAACAGACCTTGTGACCTTGTGCCTCTGGTTTCTTTGGGTGCCACAGTTATACCCTCGAGTATTACTGAGCGCAACGGATAATGGCAATAGTGAGATGCAGAAGAGAAGGGGACTGAGGGAATCACCCTGAATACACCCCTTCTGAAAGTGACTCACCCTGTTTGGACTCTTGTTTGACCAGATGTTATGGTGAAGCGAGTTAGCCAATATGGTATCACTTGTTCAATACATCTCACTAAGTTATCGGGTACCGCAAGGCATCTGAGCAAATGCAAGATGAGCTAATGCAAAATTGTATCAAATGCCTTACAGTAATCGATCCAAGCCATAGAGAGGTCACGCTTATATTGTATCAAGTCCTGCCTGGAGCAGCAAAGTTCTTGAAACCAACAAAGGCACTTCGAACATCATCCGGGGTTATCGATTTGCGCAGGTCATTGTGCTCAGGTGTCGATGCTTTCTGTTGAAAGCTTCGAACTGCGCTAGGGCTGGAGTGTCTAAGTTGAGTAGCTGCGAGTGTTCATACATATCCTTCGAGAAGGATTCCACCTGATCAGCAGTCGGCTGATTATCCACAACACGTGGAGGCTCTTGGAATAAGCAAGAAGGTTTCTCACGGAACCTAAGATTATTCGCAATACTTCTCGCTCGCCTCACTAGTGACTTCTTAGGGGCCAATAGCATTCATATCCTATTAGGGGGTGCTATTTGGTGGTATAGAAACCAATTTGACTTCACCAGAAAGTGAGTTTTGAACTAGTTCGAGTTAGTACATTCATCAACTTGATATTTATATTTCAGTAAGGAAGTATCCATTTTTTGCATCTTAGAGTATTCTGACGCCTGTGCGTATGTTATTAACTATCAATAGTGTGCCATGAGTTTTTGATATTCATCATGAGATATGCTCGTTTATTACACCATCACTGACTCCTTCAGGAAAAACTTTTATCACTTGAATCAAAAACAGACCTTTTTATACGAACATAATACATGGAAATTCTACTTTTTTTCTTTCCATTTTCTTCCATTTTCTTCATGAAACTTCTTGTATGATCAGTAGAAATAAAATCAATTGAAAATTTTCAAATATTTGAATATACTAAAAAACATAAATTACCCTAATGAAAAAATAACTTTTGATTTATGAGAATGAGTACCAACCGGTTGAAAGACAGAATCTGGATAACAATTATAATAGTATTGAAAACTAATATGATATTTTGATAATTATGCAATACAGGTTTTGAATCATTATTCACAGTCATTAAATAACATATGTTTCAGAATAATTCAGCATATTTCACTGATCCGGATTCATAATAAATGAAATTGAAATCCGTTTTAAAAATATAAAAAAACATATATGTGAAAAAAAAATCAACAATACAAGAAAATGCTCCTCATTCTATTTTTGTTAAACACAATTTTCCAAATTTCTCAAATGAATATCTCAAATAGTTCTCAAATATCCCAAATATCTCGATATCTCTCACATATTCCAAAATCTCAATATCTCAAAATTTTGAATACACCCAAAATAACAATAACATCGAAGTAAAATCGATGAAATGATATTCTGCCACTATTATGGCCAGTGTCCGATAAAAAATTTTATCGACATTATGAATGTAGAAAATTCAACTCCAGTGAAAAAATATGTATTATTCAGATCAATGCCTTTTTTGCTCAACCATCAGAAACGTCTACTGAAGGTGTGAATATAACTCCATGATTTTCAACCTGAAAGTTTTCAAGTTTGTTCTACTGAAAAATTTCAAATTTTTTGGATATACTGTTTGATGATACACATTTGTAATTTCAACAGTTCTCAAATTTCTGAAGTATTTTCAATGTATTTTCTTACTTATAGAAAAGTGATAGTTTGTGAGAACAGTATATATGTATGTATGTTTGTGGTTCTTTCATGCCTAAACGACTGAACGGATTCTCATGAAACTTCACATAAATATCAGAATAACATAGGGGCTACAGTTTTTAGAGGTTTTGTTTGATTTTGGGCATAATGTAACGATAAGTATTAAGTAAGTCATAAATTGTCTTGCTCCGTGAGAGCTATCTTGGCGTGCGCTGTCTATACCGTTGGAGTAACATGCAGATTGTAAGATTGTTCATCTTGAATAGTTCTAAATTGAAGTTCATACGGACTCAAAGTAATCGATTTTAAATCAAAAATTATTGCGTGATGCCTATGCACACAAAATAATATGTGCTCGAAAGCGACGGCTGAGCCATCTCGATATTCAAATTTATTATTTTCACTTTCCTTCAACATGATTTCCTTCCACTTAATAACGGCTTCATTCAATTTATTATCATTTTCTAGTTGTATTTTTGTCATAAGAGCTCTTTTTCTAGATATTTTTTTATGATATTCCACAGTTTTCTTATGATCTCTCTAATATAACCAATCTTTGCCACCTGGTCTTTTGGAATCGTGGAATAGCAATAGCATTTCTTCCCTTTAAGAGAACGGAGTTCCTCCAATTCAACCCAGATCCATTTTCCCTAAGAATAATACCTGTAACTTTTCTTTCACTTAGAATGAAATAAACAACAAAAACAAATAACAATTTTTGTTCCAGGTTATTTTCGCATTAGTTGCACTATGCGCAGCAGCCCCTTAGTATAAACCTTTCAAATATAACAAAACTCCCCAAATTGTTCAATATAGACCATCTAACTCCAGCGCGGCCAGCAATGATGAAGGACAGTACCGTTCCGATGATAGTGGAGCTTATGTACTTATTGACAATCCTTACAACTACAAAAATATTGCCAGTGGCGCATACGTACCTGACAACTCCGGTGCGTACAATGATGATGGCCAGTATCACCCTGACAACAGTGGTGCCTACGTTCCTGACGACTTGGGACGTTACGAGCATTCAGACGAAGGTTACCAACACCAAGGTGGGGAGTACAACCCTTACGCTGGAAATATCAACAGAGGATGTAAGGGCAACAAATTGTAAAATATTATATTATATCTACAAAATACTGAATTACTCTCAATTACTTCTCATACTCCTCATCCACGAATACACAAATAAAGGATGTTTCCCAACTACGGTACAAAACTGCGGAAGAAGCACAGATATAGTAACAGAGTGACTACATGTACTGAAACATTCAGAACACTACGTACAAGATTATGTGAAACTGGGAGTTTTAATAAAAATGCAGGTAATGGAAGACCAGACACAGTAACAGTCATGAAGTAGAACACGCCACTGAGACGCCATTAAGACGCCACTGGACCTAATAATCTCAATCTATTTCGGGCCTAATAAGCGCCTCATCAATACAGTTTTTTTTTTAATTCCAACGCCCTGCATCTCAGAAACGAAGCAACTCCAGACACATACTTATAGGATCTTTTTTTCTTGAAATAACTCAACGAATCACCTTCTGGAGTTTCGTACCGTGGATAGAAAACATTCTTCATATCATTGAAATCAAATTACATATTGATGAAATGTTCATGATGATTCAAACTAATTACATACATTTCACAAATAAAAATTACATGTCAAGACAATTCTCTAGGATTTTATGGCTAAAAATGCTTGAAATTGTTCGAAAAGTTGGAGAAAATAATTCGAATTGTGATTACCGTCAACAAGTGCTTCATTCATATGATTTATTGTGAACTGTATGATTCTTTTCTAACAATAGAATCATTCAATTCTCATTGAAATAGCATCATCCCACCATTTTGTGGAAATCATTTTGAGTATGCTTTTTCAGCATATTTCAAATAAGTATATGATCGAAAACGAAATAGTGTATAATATGCGTTCCATAAAGAAACTGACAGATATTCGAAACAATTTCAAACTTATTCAAACGAATATTACAGTAGTTTAATCCCAATACCAATCCGTTACTTTCAACACCTCAACACGTGATTCAATCATTAAATGATCATCATCGAGAGAAAGATGGTCACAGTTCAATTTTCCCCTTGAAGATGATCACTTGGTGATCGTAACACGTGTTGAGGTATTTTGAATAACTATTTTTCAGAAATTTCTGATTATTGTTCTCAGTTGATCAGATAATCCACAGATATAGGCAGCATTTCAGTAAAAACAAAACCGTAGATTGAATATACTGAAAACTACTTTTTCTACACCAAAAACTTTTGTATGTTTTTCTCCCCCAAACATCAGACTCGATAGCTGATATGGGCGAAAGTTATCGTCAGTCGAAAGAAAGCATTTCACAGTTTTGGAGTTGATGGAATTGAAAATATTGAGGAAATAGTTGATTTCGAAAATTGAACATATATTATTATTCTCCTAATCAGACTCTACATATTCCATTCTAAAAATGTAAATTTCTAAATCTATATGAACTTCTTCAAACATTTAAATTAACTATTGAACTTCCACAATTGAAAAAAAAATCAACTGTTCATGAATGATGAACCAAATATTTTGATATATTTTTCATAATTATAGTATGTGATTCCATAGCGGGGACATTTTGGTTTTTCCAGATTTTTCGAAAGCAAACTGTTCCGATGTACTCAATTGACTATAAATACTTCATGAAAATATTGTTATGTAACGTAGGTATAAGTATATTCAACCTACGTTTCAGCAAATATTTAACGTTATTCTTCGTAATAATGTATGCATTCTATTGGGAATCGATTTGTAGAAATCAAAGACTCAATGTTAACTAAGCTTATCACTACATATTAGTGAAAACTGAACCAAACCTGTTAAGCTGTTTTTGAGATAAGCGCGAATAGTGTATTCTGGTTTTTTCTATTAAAATTGTTGAAATTCTGAATAATCTCAATCTGAAATAATGTGTGAATAAATGGATAGCATTTACATTTTCATTTGATACTCATTTCAAAAATAAGCATACACACATTGATGAAAATATATTGACTGAAAGTTCACACAAGAAATGATATTACAACGGTTTTTCACTAACGCCTAGTGAAATGAAAGTTTCTGTACCCAATCTAATTTAAATATTCAAACAGGCTGATGATAATGAAAATGTGTTTACTACACTACTACAGAATATATCTCTGGCACATCATACATCTGAACAATGTGACATGTTGACAACTTTGGAATGTGATGTTCGAATTAATGGAATTGATAAATTAAAGCAGTCTTTATGATACTTGACCACCATTTTGTCAACCAAAATTTGTCAAGGTCACTGATAATTACTTTTTAATTCATGTTTTATTCAGTATTATTCTATGAATTTTCTATTCGTATATTTCAATGATAATTTCTGAAGCCCCAGTAGCATCGCCATCACCAGTATCTATTTACAAACCAGTCACTGGGAAATTGCCTAGTGAAATTCTGCAGGAAACAAAGATTACAACAAATATGGATAATTAGGAAAATCGAACAAATTTTGATAGACGTCATCATTACATGTAAGTTAAACTCGCAATTTCCACACGATCATAGTTATTCATAATACAAAAGAATATGTGTGACAATAATTTTCTTCACAGATACGAAACTGAATTTGGAATATTAGGAGAGGAGGAAGGTCATCTGGCTAACAAAGGACAGGAAGGAGAGTATATGGACGTTGAAGGATTTTACAAATATATCGGACCTGACACTGTGGAATACAAAGTTGAATACACATTGGATTCCGAAAATGGTTTCGTCCCCAGAGGAGCTCATATTCCACAACTGCCACAACAATCTGCGTAAGATTGAGTTCACTGAAATTCCAGAACATCCTGAAATTTTTTGTACAAATATTTCGTTTCTTATTTTATCTACACATTGATGTCATTTTTCCTCCACTTCATCATGTAAATAATTAATAAAAATCATTCATGACTCATTGTTTTGTTAGAAGTTTAGTTGACTTCCTTAGTGGCGTATAATATGAAACTCATTGGCGCTGAAACAACTGATAGAAGTCTGGCCATCAGGATAAACTCCAGAAAGTTCGGTCACTTTCAAAAGGAATATATTTCAGGGCGATTCCCTTCAATCCATTGCGGATAATCTTAAAGTTGATGCTTCTAGAGGAAATGATCTTCATGAGTTTTTGAGGGTACTGAAAAAGTACACACATCCTATCAGTTTGGAAGTCAGAATAGATAAATGCGCAATGGTCCATCACAAGAGAAAACGATGCTGAGACTATGGAGAGGGTGAGCAGGTCGTAGACGAAAGCATCCTAAAACATCTGGATGCCGTAGAGATGAATACTCACCTAGGAGTAGAACAATGCCACTCACAAGAGTTAACGGCAGTAGTGATTTCTCTGCGCTGGAAGTATCATCACAAACTCTGACAGATCTTGTGATCGAAATTATCTGGGAAAAACAAAGTGGCTGCTGTGAATATGCTTGCGGTTTCAATGTCACTCTACTCGTATGGAGTAGTGAAATGGATCCGAAAGGAGCTGTATCGACTCGACGTGATCACCTGAAAAATAATGCATCTCCGTAGGAATTTGCTTTGTTCAGATCGAGTGGGCTGAAGTCGAGAACTGGAGGGTTTACCATGTCTTGTCAGGATGGTGTTTTCAACACCTTAATCCACCGTATTTGCGTTATCAGAAAAGAGATTTCAGTTACAATATGCAGGGCCTGCCGTAAGGTGTATGAGACCCTGATCCACTTGCTGTCAGCATGTCCATTGACATAACGCGAATCTGAGCGTACTTAAAAACCCCCTAAGTCACTTTTAGAGTATTGACGAGACACCGGTGTCGCTATACGATCAGGGAGAAATTGAATCCTCTAAGGGAAACGAGAAGTATCACATTCATTGGAACTATTTTTCTTCACCCTTGGACAGCCACATGCTCATCCTGATGTAGTACTTCTCGACCATTACAGCCAGACGATATCTGTTGTGATGAGACAAATATCATCCGAAAAGTTGATTGATGACTGCAAAAGGAAACCTTTTCAAAGTCTACGGGGTGGCCCAAAAATTGTTGTGTATCAAAGTTGTGTGTATTTTCAAATGGAACACGCAAATTTTCAGAACTTCTGAATATTCTAGAGCCTGTCGTAACAAGCAACTCAATTGTTTCACGTCCATTTTCATGGGTACCGTCTGACACCATGCTGTCAACTGATGGTATAGCATAACAGAGAGATAGAAATTTCCCAGATTCATTTGGACAACTTGATGCTTGTCCATTTCGTCATAGCACGTACCGTTATTTGCCGAAGACAATCGGATAGCTAGTATTAGTATTAGTCTCAGAAACATTCTGTTTGACTGAATATTGTACGAATTGAAGAATTAACTGTCTTGAACAAATTTATTTTTAACGATATTCCACTATCACAACTAATTTATATACAACACTTAGCAGCTAACGCGTAATTTACCTTCACGGTTAGAATTCTTTCTTTAAACGCACGATTCACATTTTAGGTTCAGACTACCATCTCGGGACGAGAAGCCGGCTTATATTTTGGCAACGACCGTGCTTGATTTCTCTAGTTATTTCGATAGTGGCCTAGACTGTTCGCGGCGATTTGTCGAGATCATTCCTTTCGCGATGAGTCATATATTTGGTGTCTGAGATAACGGTCAGGGCCGGCTTCAGATTCATTACATTGTCTCCTTCTTAGAGACGTCCCGAAATATCATCCTTGGCGTGTGTCGATACCTGCAGGACTCCTCATATCTGCACTGTGAAGTTCGATGGAAGTAACACCCCACAGTCTTCATGCTCGGTCGTAGAAGATGGTTACCGTACACCAAAATCTAGATGCCGCTGGATCTGAAGATCGTTTCCAACATGCTTCTCACAATTCTCCAGTCCAGCCTGTCGAGCCCAGAGGCTAATTTCGGGATTGCCAAGTCCACGAAATTCTGGTCGAGCATCGTCTCCTTCAGTCTAGTAAGACTCCTCCAGAAATCTTCATAGTACGGTTTATTTCGAGAATGATTTTTGGTCAACATGTAGAAGATGTTACTCTGACCCTTCTTCAACTGTAGCACTCCTCCGACTTCTGGATTCTCTTCTCGTAATATTTGGAGCTGACTGAATTTCTTGTTGAATACCACAGCGATACCCTTGGACATTTGGAGATCCTCTGCCACGTAGTGAGCTTGTGCGTAATCAATTGGAACCTGGAAAAGGTCTCGTGTCTCTTCTCGAGTTACCCCATGTACGACCTTCTGTCCGTTCGAGTATAAGGACATGAATTGCTGGAACGATATTCCATCCTCTGGTGGTCTGAGGGTGCGAACTTGATCGTGATTTCCAGCATAAGGAGCCAATCTATTGAAATGGACGACCCTAGGCTTTTTTTGAAGAGGTTTATAAATTCGGTAGACGAGGTCGATAATCTTTTTCATGATTTTGTACGGACTTTCCCACAAGTTCCGAAACTCCGGTAATAAACCACGGCGTCGCTTAGGGTTGTACAACCAAACTAGGTCACCGGTTTCGAATTCTCCAGCATTCCCCTTGATGTCATAGGCCTTCTTCATTCTATCGCTGGCACTCTGGATGTTCAGATGGACTCGTTCATGGATGTCGTCCATTCTTTGTCGAAGCTTGCTGACATAGTTTCCCCACGCAGTGTCTTGTTCTGCCAGTGTCCCAAACTTCAGGTTGCTAGGAAGCCGCAGCTCTCTGTCCCAGCATCTTTGATGGTCAGAAACTACCGTGGACAAGTGGCGGTTTATGGTTTTATTTATTCGTTCCACCATTCCATCGGATTGTGGATGTAAGGCTGCGGTTAAGGTCTTTCGAATGTCTAACAGTTTACATATTTCTTGGAACAGGTTGGACTCAAAATTTCTGCCTTGGTCCGAATGCAGCTCCAGTGGGACACCAAATAGACATATCCATTCCTTTATCAGGACGTCAGCGACGGTAAAGGCTTCCTGATTGTGCAGGGCATAGGCTTCTACCCACTTACTAAAGTAGTCCATGGCTATCAGGATGCATTTGTTACCATGGTCGGACTTTGGGAACGGACCGGCGATGTCGATGACGATTCTGTCAAAAGGAATAACCACTTTATACTGGAGCATTGGATCTTTCGGTCATATCCTAGGTCCATTACTGGGAGCGCATACAGCACCAGTCCTTGAAGTCGGCTTAACAATTAACCCATTAAAACCGTTGTCTCACTTTCTGGAGGGTCTTTGTTGATCCCAGATGTCCTCCAGTGACTCTATTATGGATTTCTTTGAGCTCCTTCCGTCGTCCGCTCCTGGGTACCACTGTCTGGCGCCCTTCTTCTGCACCGTCTTCAGACTCCAACACCCACTTCAGAACCCAGTTTTCCTAAGTAAGGGAGTTCCATTTTGCCTAGTAGGACTCAACCGCTGGTGAATAAACTGCTACTTTCTGCCACGATGGTCTTCGGTTACTTTTCTTCCATACGATGAATAAACCAAGGTCTGGGTCTTTCTCTTGGTCTTTCTTGATCTTATCATCCTCTCAGTTGTCGTTCACATCTCTTGTTCTACAAATAGCTGCTTCCTTCTCTTCTGCTCGTCGGCAATGTGAGCAGTCATCGGGGCATGGTCTCCATGATAGGGCATCTGCGTTTTTATTGCTAGTCCCTGCTCGATGTTCTATTCTGAAGTAAGATTCTTGTAGTCTCTCAATCCAGCGCGCTACTTGCATCTCAGGATTTTTGAACATCAGAAGCCATTTGAGATCCGCATGGTCCGTTCACAAAAGAAATCTTCTTTCATACACGTATTCGTAGAAAAGTTGTACACCTTTGACTACGGCCAACAGCTCTCGCCTGGTGACACAATAATTGCGCTCTGATTCACTGAGCGTTTTACTGAAGTAGCCAACAACTTTCTCCTGTCCATTCTGGATCTGAGAAAGGACTGATCCAAGTCCAACGTTGCTGTCGTCCGTAACTTTTCGTCCGGTAGGGGATAGCTCAAAACTGGAGCGTTGATCAGAGCACTTTTCAACTTTTTGAATGAGTCTTGGCATTCCTCAGCCCACTGGAACTGGATCTGCCCTTCTGTGAGTCAAGTCAATGGATTGGCGATGTTGGCAAACCCCAGCATATATCTGCGGTAGTAGGTGCATGAACCAAGGAAGATCCTGTTACGTTTCAATCAAGCAGTTGATCAAAACTGCTTCTATGTGACCTTTCAAAACACTACCTTACCTTTTAAGATCTTTATTCAGAGAATGTTGACAATATAATTCAGTTACAAGTTGATTTTATTCATTCAACATCATAGTAATGGGAATCTTCCGTTCCATAGAAATCCAAACCTGGAATGTAAGAATATATGTATGCCCCCTGACTAACGGCTGTGACCAGTACTTACCATGCACTTCGCATTCTCCTATTGCCAATTGACGTTGGAGAGCCGATATTCCTCGCTAGGTTGAAATAATTGTGTATGTTTCTCATTTTACTTCACCTATCATTTTTCAGCTGTTGTCTCCCTTTTTCTCTATACCTTTCCAAGGATATTCATTGCATAGATTGTTATTCATCACTTCCAGAAAGTGTACTATATATTAGAGCCATATCGCCTGAAAAACAATATTAGTTAGCTCTGGGTTTCCGAATACTCTTTGATATATTCGGTAATTATTTTGCATAATATGAATGTTCAAATATTCGGACTGAATGGGAAAGATGTGGCTACTTACCTTATATGTTTCTATTCCATGGCATGAATAAGGATCGGTAAATAGTTGAAAATAAGTTGAATCAATATTTTTGTAAACATTCAATAACAAGGTTAAGAGACAACTGTTGGTTGACATCTGACCACACTGCCATTCCAACGACCTACACCGAACTAGTTCGATAGTCGTTCGCGGGCGAGGGATTGATCGGTTACTCATATTGTCAAGGGTTGTTTTAGAGTTTGATTGCTGGGAGAAGGAGTTGTAATGGGTCATGGACTTGTGGATGGCGTCTCGAGTGGCTGTAGTGGAATTGAAAGATATATGATGTCGTGCACAGCGCCCCCTTGGTGCTCATAGTGTAGATTGGACACACTGTGGCAACAACCGAATAGCTGTCAGAGGTGGCAGTTTCTCGAAATTTCGGTACTGACCTTCGTAGAGCTTGGTTGAGAGTTCAAGGGTACCATCTGACTGATTTGTAGGATATATTTGGTTGTATTTTTGCCATCCTTCAAGGGGATTATTTCTACAAGTCAGGAATATATAGTGTAAGACTGATTGGTTAGTTTGGTGTGTATAAGGTTTTCCGAAATCAGGTATGTCTGATCGCATCTCTCATGTGGTCTTAGCTATGGTATCATGTCTTTAATTCTACAACCTTCGTTTCTCGTCCCTAGATTCATAAGAAACCAGGAGGCCCTTAGTCACTCATCAAGTCCCAGTAGGACTTCCGTGCAGAGTACCACAGACGAAGGCACGTAAAAGAAAACCGTTTTTCAGGGTGAGTGTATTTTTACCACATTCACTGGTGATTCCTGTAGTTGAAAGGACCCATATGGGTTTCATTCAGGTCCAGTCATCTAACCATTTATATCGATAACATCGACTACTTTAAGTTTCCATTCAGTACTAGATTCAAGTAGAAGTTGAATACTTGTAGAATTTTCATAGTGATGTCTGGGCGGGATAGATTCTTAAAGTTTTTCTGCTCCAGTATCAATTATTTTAAACCCTTATCAACTAGGAATTACTTAGTTAATTGACACATCAACTGAAAATTCAATTTGATAATTGATGTAAACAGGGGTGAAAATAATTTATTGATTCAGAGACATACAGATTGTCCAGAAGATTCATTCAATTAGAGGGTAAAGGGTGCTCCTTTGAAATATTGGTTCTCCACACACATGGGGTTATCAGCAAAGTTCATTTCAAACTAGGGAGGAAATAATAGAAGCGTTCTGATATAAATTTCCTTTCCTAGGGTTTTTTTTGGTGTAGAACACCTTGTTGACAAACTCCCCGGACTTGGAGGTGTTCAGCTACCTTTGGAGTCCTATTTGGCGATCCATTACTGGTCCATCTTGTTGTGTCCTACAGGGTGATCTATCTTGGTAGTGCTACAGGGTGATCCAACTTGCAGTGCTACAGCGTGATCCATCTCCGCCGTACTACAGGGTGATCCACCTCCGTCAAACTACAGGATAGCCTAACACCATATACCGGGTGGCCCAAAAAGAGCACGCAAGTTATACTTGGTTTATTGAATAATTGTGTATTATTGTCTTATTCAGATAATCTTTCGCCTTTTGTTTATGGATACCTGTTGATATAGTGTTTGTTTATCGTTTCCTGATATAGTTTTTGTTTATTGTTATCTGTTGATATAGCGATTGCCTTTTGGCTAAATCCCCCGTTAGTTAACAACGTGTTTGGTTCTATTTGTAAAACGCAAATTGAGGTATTTTCTCCTTTTGTAATTGCTTGTTGACACCGATGCGCCTACGCCTGAGCTCACGCGACGCAAACGAGATTGTCTTGCCTTCCAATACCAGTATTTATGATTTTGCCCACATCTACTCAATGTTCGTGGTAGTTGTACTCGACGTATTGTAGTTTTCTTTTGAGCGTCATTACTATTATAGTTTGAATATCGCATTGTTCATCAGAAGCGTTGTTGAATGAACCATGTAAGTTATTGAATTATTGATATTGTAAATTATTTAGGGTATCTGTAGGATTAAATTTACCTGGCGCCCATTAAGATCTATTTGGAATTTGCTAATTTGGTTAACCCACTCCCGTCTCCACTGTTCAGCTTAGCCGCAAATACCCATCTGTCTTATTTGTTACCGACATATGATTTGTGAGGTGACAATCCGAAGATGATGTATATCTTTTGGAATGGGCCAATCCTAACTGCTTTGATATTTTGTTCAGCTACCGCCAATCCTTCCACAGAGACAACGTGGCCAAGGTAACGGACTTCTTTCTGGAACAGATGGCATTTGTTGGGTCTAAGTTTCAATCCAGAACTCTTCAGACGCATGAACACCTCCTCAAGATTTTTCAAGTGATCGTCGAACAATTTTCCGACCACGATTTTTATCTTAAAAATCATCAAAGACTATTTTTTATTATATTTAAACTGCCAGTTCGTTATCAATTGGACAACTACTGGATAGATTTCCGATAAATTTCATAAAGAATTTATTTAATTATCACTTTTTCATCAACCTTTCCTTGGTTTAGAAAGTAAAATTTTGTTTAGTAAAATTCAGAATATACCCTAAGGTTCTAAGGATATCCTTCGTTCCCTGAATTATTGTTTCAATCAATTCTGATTCATTCCGTTTGTTTCACATAATATTGAGGAAGCCAAATACTTGGTAGAGGATTGGTATTACCAGGAGGTCCCATAGCCGACGAATTCTGATCGAAAAGGCTTAGTTAACCACTACGAGCAATCGTCCTGCTTCTTAGAGACTACATAGTTTTTCTCGTGGTTAAATTAGGAACGAATAAAAGTAACTGTTAGCCCCGTAGATTTCAGCCCTATACCACTTCGCTAGGACCAGATTCGTGCAAACCACCCACTCAGGTATTATCCAACCAGGACCATCTTCATTTGAATCAGATTGACGTTGTAAATGTTCTGAATTTTGATAGCCTTCAGCTGATAATTTTTTCAATTTTTAAAATTTTGATAGCCTTCAGCTTATCGTTGATTTTTTTATTATTAAAGTTGTTAATTGTTCCTGCTGGTTTATTTTGCCTTCTCAACCAAGATAGAAAATTTCTTTAGTAGCAATTATCTGTTACTTAATTTTCGTTTGCTACCTGGCGCCCACTTAGTGAGCCAGTCAAGTCAACTTTTCCTATATTGGAAGTAGTCAGTTTCAATTTACCTTCGACTGTTGCCAATCATTTGTTGAATCTTACTCACACCCTCACCGTAACAATCTGAGCAGCCTATAAGCACATAAGTGATAACTTCCATATTTTCAACTTGAGTTTCACCTTTGCACGTTAAAAATTTGGAGCATTACACAATTGGCACCACGACGCTGGGGCTTCGAAAATTCGACTGTTCTTTTCTCTTATCTTATTTCTAGCTTGATGGAAGACAGAGTGAATTTTTCCTTATTGAACATTGAAAAATCTGATTCAAAAGAACTTGGCATATATCTATTTCTATACATAGTTTTTTGTTTTTGATCTTTGATAAATTGCTATCTCATATATTGTTTTGTTGGAAAATTATTTTGAAGTTTTCCTGAAGTACTAGCTCAATTACATATCTTTATTCCTATATCATCATGGATCCTAATCATTTAAAAATTAATGAATTGAACTATGAGTTGAGTATTAGAGGTTTTGATCCTTCAGGAACTGTTGATTCGAAACGTAAAATTTTGAGGGGACTGCTAAGTCAAGAGAATGCTAATCGTTTTTTTAATAGTGGGGTTGCTACTACCTAACATTCATGATGAAGAGGTGACTCAAATGAAAGAAACTATAAATGACTTGAAAACCTGTATTGCTTCATTTATTGGATCGAAAGAAGATCCTGCATTCAAAAGAATATCTAGCCGTTTGGCTCATTTAGCCAATCGTTTTCACCTTGTTAAGGCTAATTATGAAGCAGAGGAAACTGCTAAAAAAGCAACATAGTTTCTTGGAGTAAGAAGCAGATTTTGATTTAAGAGTAACTCCGAGTACCTCTACCCCCACCCATATTAGTAATGCTCAA
>WOGN01007404.1:0-11855 GCA_015342105.1 Leptinotarsa texana | reverse complement strand
TATTACGGTAGGAGTACGATTTGCGAAGTGGTTAAGACGTAGAAATCGGAGGAAAGTTGGAAATATTTGTAAAAAAGTAATATAGACGGACGAATCAAAATTCACTAACAATGGTTGGTTTAAAAGAAATATCCATTATAGGTGGAATAATACAAATGAACATTTAGATAGGGAAACCAATTTCCAAGAAAGGTTCGGAATAATTGTTTGGTTGGGAATTGTGGAAACGAACATTCTTGGCCCTTTCTTTCAAGATGATCATTTGAATAGTGAAATGTATCTATAAAAACGCATTTTTGTAAAACCTCTTAGTGAAAATCCCACAATAAAGTGTTTTTTGAATAAGTTAGACATGGATTTTCATCAAGTATCGACTAATTTCATTATATATCACAAAATTGTATTTCAAAATCAGCTGAGAGCGAATAGCGCACAAATGTTCTTCTTATTCAGTATTAACATTAACGACAGAAAAATTAATTAACCAATTTATTTTCTAATGATGGTGGAATTTATATTGAAACATTACGAAAGTTGCCAAGTTACGAAGGTGGACAAGACACAATTAACGGAGTGAAAAATTATTTATCTAACGCAGAGCAGGTGTTTTTTGTATGACGCCATCATTCTGGTGGACTGTAAATTTAGGTTCTAGTGTTCTAGTTTATCATTAATTCATTAACAAATTTTACTGGGTCGTATCCCGGGACAAATGTCAGTTTACTAGGACTTAAAATTCAAGTTTGAATAAATGGTTTCCTTTTCAACCTCTTTCACTTCGTTATACTCGAAAACAAGAGACAGTTCATGAAGGAAATATTTGATTAATGAGCTCTCAAATATTTTTCATATAGTTTGAATATCTGCAGAGTGTGAATTTTGGAATAATCAAAGTTTCCTTTGGAAAAAAATATGTAAAAAACTTAGAAAAAGAATTCGGCATTGTCCTGGTTAGTTATATCAATTTGCGATGTACTGTGGTGTAGTAATGAATATTACTGAAGTTTTATACCAACATAAATTCGTTATTTTAACACTTCGACGCGTGTTTCGATGTGTTAAAATAACGGTTTGGTGTTGGGAAAAAACTCCAGTAATATTCAGTTATATTGATGTATAAATTAACATACAGGAATAAAAAGTCTTATACCAGCTTGAATAGTATTCGAATATAAAATGTTTGATATACAAGCAAAAACACTTTTATTATTGAGATACATAAATGTTATGTTATGTATGTATGTGATATGTAATAATTATAATATATTGGTTATCTGCTGAACTAATTTTTTCTCGAGACACTCATCAAGTGTGATTGAACCTTATACTGAATTGTGAATATCATACCAGGAAAATATATTTGTGCATTCAATGATTATATCATAGATTGAGAAATTCTCATTTTTGGACAAATTTGTATTTCATCCGCATTAAATAAACATTATGAGATAAATATTGTCTCTTTTCTTCCATCACACTATTGAGATCTGCTGCCAACATAATCTAGCTTCCTTCGTTAAGCTCCAAGTATTTTTTTCACACTATATCCAGGAAATGAATAAATCGCAGAGATCAATAGAAATACTAGGAAGACACCAATCAAAACTTTGATCATCTTCCATCGATACAACTTACAAACGATATGCTTCAAGGTCATCAACGGATTTTTGAACCATAGGAACGATGTATCAGGGCGACTAAAAAAAAAGTAAAAATGGATATATTGGAGTTGAAAGAAGAGAAGTATATTGCCTTCGAACGTGTTTGGAATTGTACAAAATGAATGAAAATATAACTTTGAATCATTCAACTGTCAGAAAGTAAAATTAATTTACATGTTGTCAAAACATTTCCTGAAGAGTTTTTTCAACTTTTGGAGAATTAAAAATTGAATGATCATAATACAGAAAATTCCAATGACATTCATCAGGACATATTACATACTGATGAAAAATAAGTCATATTTTTTTATGAACATCACTCAAATGTTTAATTTTCGTATTATCTACAAGTTATTCGTAGTCACTTGAATACATTCAGTTCGTAACTTTCTCAAACCATTAAATTTTTCGTCTACAATTTATATCTGATAAATTAATCAATAAAAACATGTGATCCCAAATGACTCTAATGCACACCGCCAATATTTGAGAATATCTTATCTTATTGTCATAATTTTTATTGATTTCAGGAAATTCGGGTTATTATTTCTTTCTATATAGTTGAAAATAATTCAAAGAAAGGTATAACGAGGGAAATTTACCATTTTTTTGTTACGTGCTACAATTGACCATATTCACGTAAACATGCTTTTACATGTGTCTGATGTTTGATGACTAATATTCATATACTAATATGGAGAAAACAAGTGAAAATTGAAAACATTAAATCATTGACAGTTAGTATTGTTGCATATTGTACTGCAATAACAACAAAAAGAAGAGTAAATTAATATTTTACAAATTTCCATTTTCATAGGATGAACAATAGCATTTTGAAGTGCCCTAAATGTGGGTGTAATATAATTAAAACACATTAAATCCAATGCGTGAAAGTTGAAAATTTTTCATATAACAATCACAGTTATTACTGAATATGGGTCTTGAATATGGTCAATTAGAGTATTGAAAAATTTGACATTGAACTCAACATACTTCGGAAAAGGTAATGCTTGAGGTTCATGGCGACCCAATCCTGCTGGTTCGTTTGAAGCTTCTTCCATCGTGAGGATTTCCATTTCTGCTTCAACTTTTCCCTGAAATGAACAAAAATTTTTTATGTCTCAACAATGCTTAATGAATATAAGTGAATGTATTTGGACGTTTCGAAACATGACTCACAATTTTAATTCATATAATATTCGATAAAGGAATATGAAAAGGCCTATTTTATAGTGAGTGAGAAGATATTCAGAATCGTACTCCGAATCAAACCGAATTGATAGTTAAGCAGGTGTAGACAGGCCCCAAATGATTTCGAAAAAAAATCACAAAACACCAACTTTGAAGTCGAAATTTAATAAAATTCCAAGTTCAAAGTCGAAATTTAACAAAATTCCAAACTCTTAGTCGGAATATCAATGAAATTTCTTCTTCAACGTCTAGCTCTGAGTCGGAATCAAATGAAATTTTTACTTCAAAGTCAGAATACAATTCAAATTCCGAGATTCAAATCGGAATTCAATTATCAATAATTCCCGACTTCCATCTTGGTATTTTAATAAATTACGATTTTTGACTTCACATATCGTTAAAATCCCACCTTAAACTCCCGATTTTAATGAATTCAGTCTTCAAATTCGAAATTTAGCGAATTTTATTACTAAGAAAATGTGTGGCCTCCGACGACTTTATATAGGATAATAATGGTGGATGTATGTAGGCTTCACGGACGGTATCTGAAAATGTTTCTAATTGTTCTGCGTTCATTAGCCGTGGTCTGCAGGTTTTTTTATCTGATATTTTGTCTGCTATTGCGGCAACAGTCGAAGTCATCTATCTTGCTGCGATGCGCAAACTGAAAATGATTCTGTTGCATTTGTACTTATAATGGGACTAGGTGTCAGACGACCTGAAAGGTCCAACCGTTCTTCAATCATCGGCAGAATCTTTGGATTATGAAGTGCTGGTATGCATGTATTGTTGGTGTTTAAACTCTATTTCTTACGGTTAAGATTATTCTTATGTTTATGTATTTCTATGCTCTCTATAGCCAAGGACAGTAAACATCTGTTTTTATCAAGAACTTGCGTGTGTTCGAAGGGACTGTCATGGCTGCCTTCTGAGAGAGCGTTTTATGCAACTGCCGATTGATCTGTTCGACCATAGCATAGATTGGTCGTAGATGAATCAGCAGTTGTAGAACATGCTCTCTCAGAGGCAGTCATGACATTGCCTTATAATGTGGGATGAAACGAAGACAGTGAATAAAAAAAATTAATAATTCAGTATGTCGGGATATTATGTCTACAGCAGGCATACTCTGAGTGTGTTCAGAAGAATCTTAGGGTTCCGCGATAACCCTGTAGGGGTTCCACAAGAAATTAGAAACAAATTCAAAACACCTATCTCTGGTCGACCGTTTTGACGCGGCGTATCACGATTCACGAGGCGCAGCAGAACTCAGTGGGTTAACGTACTATACAATTCTACTATGCCGCCACCGCCGTCATCTAGTTGTGACGCACCGCACAGCTGTTATTTTGGACTAACTCTTTTATGCAGTGACTATCGTGCATTATTTTGAACCCATCATTCTGATATATTGCGTTATCAATAAAGAGGAATGAATAGTTGGCTTCAAGGCCTTTAACTTGTTGTAACAATACTTCTAACGAAGCCGAATGTTCAAAAGCAGTACTCGCAGAGTGTAGAGTAATTACCGATCCAGAGGATGATGCAACGATATCATATTCCATGGTTTCAAAGGCGAAAAAAGGGAAGTATGATGAATCATATATCAGTTTCGGATTTGTTGATTCCAGCAGCTCACCTTTCAGCATGCTGTGAAGTAAACTGCTTCCTAATAGTTCCATGGCACCTGTCAAGTTGTGCCGACATTTAGAAACTGTACACTCCGAATCTAAAGACAAAAATTGAGAATTTTTGTACGTAAAACAGTTATTGGAAAGTCAAACCATTATTATGCATGTAATCAATGAAAAGGCCATGGAGCCATCGCATTGCATAAACAGGTGAAGCGTACACTATCACTGAGAATTTAATAACACCATGTCTGTTAGACATAACCAAAAATCTGCAAAGCATCTTTCTACTGTGCCGCTATTAAACGATACCATTTCATGAAGAACTCATGATCTGGCAAGCTACGTCAAATAAGAACTAGTTACACGTTTACAAAAACTATGATTTTTCTTGCAAATGGATGAGTCGACTTGTTGGTTATCCATATGGAAGTTCGTTTGAAGAAGACATGCTCATGTGTTCACCGCTGCCCATAAACACTACCGGAAAAGAAAATTTCAATGAAATAAATAATTTTTTTCAAGAAAATAATCTCAGTTGGAACGATTGAATTGACATTTGTACTGATGAGGGTCAAGGCGATGACGGGTTGAAATAGCAGGAGTAGTGTCACGAATAAAAAGTGAAGTACCTAATTTTAGTTCTAGTCATTGTATCCTGCATAGACAAGCACTTGCGATGAAGCAAATGCAGTCAAATCTAAAATTAGTTATGGATGAAGCGGTAAAAATAATCAATTTTATCAAATCACGACCATTACAATTTCGATTATACTCATTATTGCGTGAAGATTGTGGCAGCAAACATAAAACACTGCTGCGATGGTTGTCTTGGGGTAAAACTCCAAGAAGGCTATTTGAACTTAGAGCTGAGTTACAAATGTTAATTTCAGATACTTCTTTCAATTGAAAGACCGTTTGAATGTTGGGACTTAGTTGTTTCGATTGTCTTTTATGGTAGATATCTTCAAAAAACTGAAACATTGCAAAATAACTGCCTCCGAAAGAAAATTAGATTCTTGGATTATTTGCGTTGGTAAGAGAGAGAGAGAGAGAGATAGAAAGCTTTACGTCACGATGCGCGCATCTTTTGAGAAGTATCTTCACGAAGAACAGAATACAAACATGAAACTGAATTCATGGATTCATAATCCTTTTTTACCCAACTTGCAACAGCCCGAAAGTATGCCAAACGAGATATATGAATCTCATTTCGAAATCTCATCAGATACAAGTATGGAGTCTGTTCAAAACGATTTTTGGTGCAGAATCCGTGATGAATATCCAATGCCTGCCAAAATGACTCTGAATTTTCTTCTCCCGTTCCCAACAACATATTTGTGTGAAACAAGATTCTCAACCTATGCAGCCACGAAAACAAAATGTCGTAATATAAAGGACACCGAACCTGATATGAGACTTCAACTGTTTTCTATCATTAGTTGAATTTTTTCTTCGTCAATATCTTCTATTATTATAGTCGACATAGAACATTCTGAAGCAGCACTTCATTATGGATTTCATTCACTTCCATCAGTCAGTTCTATTATATTCCAATGATATTGATATGGAAAATGGGGTTTTGATAGAACTTCCAATAATAGCTCAGGTAATCAAAATATAGTGAGAATGAGGCAATTTAAATGACCAGAAACTTGATAAATCGCTCATAGTAATATCTGTTATTTTATCACCTGAGTGGACCTGTAATGGAGCGGAGTAGACATAACACTCTTATATGATTAATAGCTCTGTCTGACAAAGATTTTATCCCAACAGATCCTGAAGAAAATTTTGCAGAATGAATCAATTCTGATGAGAATGAATCGGTGACAGTAAAATGAGAGAACTGATGTTTGGTGGAAAAACGATGAATTAGTAGGTACTTGGAATTTTGACAACGGATGGATGATTTCAGAAGTGGGTACGACTGGGGGCGGAAAATAGATAAGCAATGGTGACACTTTTCACTTAGAGGGCGTGCTGTCCATAACTATTCATACGATTCTATATTAGTATTTGAACTTGATGTAAGTGCGGATTTGACTTTGGCGCCGATACCCCTTATCACATTTCAGGCTTCACTTGCAGGCGCCTATAGTCTTACTTATGCGCATGACAATGGTTTCTGCTTCCATGGCGAATCCATTGGTTATTTCTCCATACAGATAGTATAGAAGAATTCAATCCCTATAGCTTGAGTAGTTGAATAATTGGCAAGTTCCTACTTTTTCACACGTTTGTATTACATGATCTCGGTTATTTTTTCATATTGCAATATTTTTGTGCTTTTTATAAATTTCACCACTTTTGCTCATTTTTATATGTTACAAAATACGGTTTTTATTCATTTACAATATAAGAATAACCTGTGAAGCCAGTAGAGTCGGACGACTGAAAATAGAACGGGAAGTTGTCTGATACTAAGAGATCCAGTATCTCACCACAAATGTGTTGTGTTTTTGTGAAACTCTTTAGTGAAAATCTCACAATGAAATGTTTTTTGTGTTCAAGGTTATCTAGTTTCGAGGCTCCATCCTATAAATATGACGTTATAATGATACCTCCTTCAGGAAACCACTTGGTGAATAGAAACCATCATTTGAAAACTAACCTTGACGCATTTTCGAAAAAGTGATCTAGAAAAAAGGACTTTTCTCAGTCATCATGCAATACTCTTCTTGATTCGCGTTTCACTAAGTTGACGTCTTCAGGAGAAAAGTGCTTGCTTTGGATTTATACTACGCTATATGTTCCAGTTTTACCTACCATAACAACACTAATGTGATCCTGAGAAATGAGTGAATTTATGATCTTGAGAAAGTAATGCATATGCGGAATAACATATGAAAAAAAACAGCCAAATAGCCTTGGCTCCTTGACCTTGGGAATATTTGTAAATACAACAGAGAGCATCTGTAAACACAAATGATGAATAACCGACATCGGTTACCTCACCCAAGTAATCGTGTGGAGAGCACACAGCCTCTTGCAGTACTTCTTTCCACTGCTGGGTCCACTGCACGCTAAAATATCGGATACCTAGCTCAAGGCTCTGTGACATCTTTCTACGTCGAAAATGGTGGTACGAGGATCATAACTGGCATTAGCACCCTACTTGAATATTTATTAAAATATGGAATTCAGTTTTCGATTTTATTTTTCAAATATACCATATAATTTTCTAACCTCATGTTGGAAAAACAACTTCGTACATCAAAGATTCAACAAACTTTGTGTAAAAAAAATAAGAATATAACCTTGGAGCCAAGTAGTCTACTGTTTCACCAACGTTCCGCTGGAAGATTCTTTGAGAGAGATAGCCAACCTTTTTTCCTAGTATATTGTCAGATTCTTCAAGTCTTGCCTCACGGAAAGTTACTTCCAATGGAAAATATATTTCCATGAGCAATTAAACAGTGTAGCCAACTTCTTTACGGATCACTTTGAGAAGAAGACAATCGAAGCTTTCGAATTGAAATCAACCATTTGGCTACGATACGTGGATGACACTTGTCATTTGGAGACATGGGAGTGACAGACTGAATCTATTTCTAGACCACATAAATGCTCAACACCCTAGCATTAAGTTCACCATGGAGACTGAACAGAAACAACGGATAGCCTATCTAGATGTACTGGTCAAAAGGCGTGGCATACGACTACACATAAAGTGTACCGAAAACCGACACATACGGACAGATATCTGCGTGCACTTTCGAACCACCATCTACGTCAATAGCGGGGAATTATCAACACCCTGACGGAACGTGCTCTTAGAATATGTGAACCGGAACACCTACAAAAAGAATCGAAGCATCTTCAAGTGGCTTTAAGTTCGAATGGTTACAGGTTGACCGAGATCAACAAGTCCATGAAACTGAAGACTTCCACAAGTCAAAATAGGGAAGAAACTCAAACGTTTGCACGTGCATTTATACTGTACATTCCTTGGGTTACAGAATCAAAAAATCTTAGGAAAGCACAAAAAACACTGTTCAAGCCCACCACGAAAATACAACAAAGTGTTAGATCAGTGAAAGACAAAAGAGATCCACTATCAGCTGCGGGGGTGTATCGCAAACCATGTACCTGCGGAAAAGCTTATATTGGTACCACCAAAAGATCCATGGGTACATGGATCTATAGAAACTATAGAGTAGGTCAGATAGAAAATTCGGCAGTAGCGAAACACACGCTCGCTCAGTGAAGGAGATCACACGATACTGTTTGAAGATGTGAAACTACTTGCCTCATGCGGAAAGCTTAACCAGACTAAACTGTGACGGCTTTCAAACCCGAATGAAGATAGTAACACTGGTATAATTGAGAAATGAAATCGAAAACTGAATTTCCTCTTTCACATAAATATTTGACACATTCAAGTAGGGTGCTAATGCCAGTTCTGATTCTTCCACCACTATTTTTGAATCAGAAAGATGTCACACAGTCCTGAGCTATGTTCCCGATATTTTAGTGTGCAGTGGACCCAGCAGTGGAAAGAAGTACTGCAAGAGGCTATGTGCTCTCGAGCTTTGGCCGACGTGGTCCATGCGTGTGTAGCAGATTATCCCCTGAATATCACTCCAAAACTTGGATCGAGACATTTTGTCGTTCGCCCACCGGCCAGAACTTTACACTTGTATATCTTGGTGAGTAGACGGTTCCACCGTAACGTTCAATCTAAATGAGGACCCTGCTGTGCGAGGACGTTCTTGAAAATATAAGTAGTGATTGTTTTGGAGGACTCAATTAAGTATCCAGGCTTTTTACAGTCACGGCCGCGAAAGCCTCAACCAATTTATCATGCCATATGTTGTTTTGATGATTGGATATGCTAAACCAATCAGCTCAATTAATACAGGAAAGGCACTGAACATCGTATTTTATAAATTATCCTCAACTAGAATTACGATAATTTTTATATTCTTCTGAAACAGAAACTAAAAATACGTACATCAGTGCGGAAGGACCAGACTATCACACATCTGTATTTTAATTTTACAATTCAAAAAGTATTTTGACTGTAGAAAACTTCATGAAATTCAGATTTTCGTCAGTTTTTGGGTGATATATTCAAATCGTAAATATTACTGGAGTTCTAACCCAACACCAAACCGTTATTTTCATACACCTCGACACGTGTTTCCATCACCAAGTGATTATCTTCAAGAGGAAGATGAATTCAAATCTATATAAGAAGTTGTCCTCATTTATACCATAGATACCTCTGCTAAGTACCTGCATCTCACTTGTCTTGAAATTATTTTCACAATGCTGCCTTATCCAATAACTGGAAATATAATTTCAACAAGCTTCCTAGTGAACTATTAGGTATTGGTCCACCATCGTTATTCATGATATGATTATGTTGACTTATTTCTAAGCTCTCATAGGCATCTAGATTTCTATTACTGTTAACTTGTCTAACTAAGCTTGATGAACTGAAGTCTTTGAAATGGTTTTGCCGCAAAAAAATAATTTTTCTGTTCCTCCAAATTATTTAAGGTGTCCTTAATGTTCCTTTTATCTTATTTCAATAGATTTTTAGTCTGTCTTCAATACATTGCATCGCAGTAAATTCCAGATTTTTCCGAATTCTCGACTTTCTGGATTTCCTAAAAGTCATTGTAGTGTATGACTTGTTTTAAATATCACTTTCATACCTAGTTCCTTGAAAAATTTTTCAAAGTTCTTCGTGTATTGGTGGTATGGAACTGAGATATATTCATCGTAGTTTTAGCGTTTCTAAAAGTCGAGACTTCGTTCATTTCTATCTAACCTGAACTGTTTCTTACTTATAATATTATCTGACTGCTATTTCATGTATTGTTACTTTTTATTTTGGAAACTTCTCATTTGTGTGAGGAAACGTCAAAAGACGATGCACTAGAAAATCCAGCCCAGCATTTTTGTGCTGTCCACAGTGATATGAACTGTCAAGAATATACATGTGAGTGCTTGTTTTCTTCCTACATACATAGTGTTCTAGCTTGCTCTTCACATTTACTTCTCCTTACCGAAATGTCAAGAAATGGAACTTGTCTTTTATTTTTTAACTCATATGTGAATTTTATTGGTGAAAATCTGTTATTTAAAAAAAAACAGGGTCGTCAATATTCAATTGAGGACTGAGGTTTGGTGTTGGAATATAACTCCAATAGATAATATTCATTACTACACCAAAGTGTATTTCATCAGTTCGGACTTACATTGTCTAATATAATATAAATCGATTTGAAAACCCTGAAATTTTTTTTCAATTTTTATTTGTTTGGTTGTTGCTTGCATGTTATTTCTTTGTAATTTCAGTTTTTTGTTCAATGAAATTGCTATTTTCGGTTGATCTTATTAATTTTACAATTGTTTTTTTCAGGGTTTTCAAATCAATTTATATTATATTAGACAATGGAAGTCCGAACTGATGAAATACATCACGAAACATTGTCAACCACCTTCAAACAAACTACACCAAAGGTTCCAAACAGTGCATCACAAGTATTTAAATCGTAACTGACAACACATTATCACAACAATCTGAAACTTTTATCGTATCATATTTTGTTTGTATTTTCATACTTTTTTTCGTTGATTAGTCATTCATTTGAATTGATTTTCAACAATTTACCATTCTTTAGGTTTAGAAACTGATTCACGACAGAGTTGATACAATTCGTTTCCACTTTAGCCTGAACGACACTGATAGATTGAAAAAACGAGTATATTATTTTTATTTATGTGTGATCTCATTTGCTATTGAATAACCTTTTCCACTACTTTCTAAAGAAAAAATCTTAATGAACTCTATAAAAATAATGGTTCAACTATTCACTTACGAAATAGTACAACAATCCATTGATATTGTTTTCTATTGAGGTACTCAATGCCTCATGTCGTTTTGAAATTTTCGTGTGAAAGTTCAGGAGTCAAAAATGCCGTAACAGTCTGCTCAATTGATGAAAAAATCGACGGATACTTGCGTTTTCATCAAGTGTTAACAATACATGAGAGTAAAGACACGCCCGAAGAAGCCATTGTATGGCAAAAGACGTATTGCCTTTCTGTAAAATCGTTTACTGAAAATTCACAATGAAGTATTTTTTTCAATACGTTAGTACATAATCATTTTCCTTCTTCAAAGGAAACAACATAAAAACTGTCAACAACTTGTATTCTAAATTGGCTTATGAAATAAATTCTTTTCTAGAATATATAGGTGATCAAATCTGATTTTGTTAAAACTGTTTTAAAAATCTGTTCAAACTCTGTTTTTTATTTATAGTACTGAATTGAAACGACGAAAATGAGAAAATATTACTATTTTTTTGTTCTCTTGTTAAGATTTGGACCAGAGCAGTGAGATGAAATAATG
>WOGN01007403.1:0-11855 GCA_015342105.1 Leptinotarsa texana | reverse complement strand
CGTTCACGTGCGTATGACGTGATAATCTACCTGAATACAGATCTCTTCGTGGAATTGGGTCAGCGGCGACGTTAGATATTTCGTAACAGTAACAATATAATAACCGAATAAGCACATTTCGTAAACTCGTTCATGGAAACTCAATTGGTATAGTTCTTGCTTATTTTTGTATTGTTGTAAATCATGCCCTGAAAAAAATAACGCCGGCCGCCACTGGTAGCCATAAACCAATTGTGACGTGGTCAAGGCCGCGCGCAACTTCGATTATTCTAGTCTTCGCACCGGCCTCGATGGAATCCCGGCGAATATTCCACCGGCTTCGATGGAATTCCGAGGAATTGTCTACGGCCTTCGATTGCCAAATGTAAACACGATCCACTCGCCTATCGAGACGGTCAAGTGGAAGTGACAGTGCGGTAGGCGGAGCGATCTAGTAAGATCTAGTAGTCAATTATTGGTGAACCCACGAGGGAAAACGTAACAAAATATTATTGGAAACAAAAACTGTAGCAATAAAAAATAGTCAATGAATATCTAGTTCACAAATAGAATGTACGAGGTGATTACCAGACAAAACATTATACAAGGTATTTTTATTAACGCCAACAAAATATTTTGAAATTTTATAGTTATGCGTTAATTTATTGGAGTAGGGTATTTCAGAAGTCTGACCGGCAACCGAGATAGTGCAAGAAGCAATTCCAAGGAGAGTAGACGAGAAGCGGTTGGGTTAGAATTTAGGAAGTGTCAGAAGAAGGAACTTCTTTGATTGGCCAAGTTTCTGAGGCTTGTGTGGTTACGTATATTCCAGGTAGTTTCGGAGATATCCGAGAAAAATCGAAATTTGAGAATTAAAGACGAAATTCTCAAATTTCTCCTAGCTTTATTTTTAAAGGAAATGTAAAACAAATAGCACTTTGCCATGACCACTTTTTAAGAACTACACGATAATGTAAGCAGAATTTTTCTGCGAAGTTTCGTGTTTTAAAAGACATCATCAATTTTGTATTTTTTATATGGGCCGAAACTAAACTTTTGATATTGCGACTCATCTTTGTATTCAACAACTCAAAAATTCCGGCAAGTGGTAAGTTAAAATTTATTATAAAACTAATCAATTTACTTCACGTATCAAAATATGACATTTTTCCGGTGCGTACTATCTAAAATTGAAGAAAAGCAAGCAGGTTAAATAATCACTTTTCATTTTGCGCGAGAAATGGTTATGAAATCATATTGTGTGATACGTTACTGTATTCACAATGAAAAATGGACTCGTATACAGGGTATATTTTAGTTTCGGCCCATATAAAAATAATAATAATAATAATCGTCTTGACTATTTTCACATTCAAAAGAATACAATAAATATTAGAAATCAAGGTTCATATATGGAAATAAAGGGCGAAGTTTATTTTCTGTTGTGTAAACACGACAGAAAATACTCTTCCACATTCTTCCACTCAACCCCAAAGTTGATGATATTTCAAAGTGCTATTTATTTTGTATTTCCTTTGAAAATATTCGGTTTTTCTGGGATATCTCATCCGGAATATCAAAACTTTCTAAATGGCATATTATTAGGCACATAAATATGCTACTTTTCTTTAATTCAAACGACGCCGTATCACTTACCGTTTTCGATATCCCCATGCTGTTCATTCTTATAACAGTATCAAAAATAATACAATCCCTGTCAACGATCTCTTGAGTGAATTATTAATCAATTTAACAATTCCTTGTAACTTTTCCATCACGACCTTTAGAGTTTTGGTAGGTACATAGGATGAGATGAAATCATTACTTCTTCTCTGTCTGAAACGAAGGCTTCGTATATGCAGTGGAACGCTTATGAAATCAGACGAGTAGCAAACAGTTATACTAACTTTTAGTTAGACTCATGAGGAGAAACACTCCGAAATCAGATTTTAGATGATCACTTGGATTGATTTCAGCGAGGTCCTGCTGCACACCACAAACAGTTGATAGTAATCCCGTGAAGCAGCGGCAATAGTACATGTCATTAAAAATATATTCTTTTCCACAGGAATTCTACAGATTCTGGGACAAAAATGTCAGCCCAAGGATTACGGGAACGGAGGAACAGTTTGTGTATGTAGTGCAAACTACTGTGATACAGTCGAACCCGTGAAGAAACTCGATCCTGGATCTTACGTTACGTATACGTCGAATCAAGCAGGTTTGAGGTTTGAAAAAGAAGAGGGAAAATTCGGGTCCGATGAGGAAGCATTGAAAAATATCATTATAATCAGGCAGGATGGGTACCAGGAAGTTTTGGGTTGGGGCGGCACTTTCACTGACGCTGCAGGAATCAACATAAATTCTCTACCTAGCGCTGCTTCGGAAAAATTAATGAGGTACTTGTAATTGTTTAAATGTTTCAAATTCATTGTGACATTAGTTTTTGTGTGAATGAGCGTTCAGAATCGAAATTTTAAACAATCAAACAAACTTTGGGAAGAATGAAAGTCACAGGTAGTTATGAAAAGGGCAGATATTTCACTTTGATTAATTACATAGGTTTATGTATGCTTGATTGACATAATTCTGTTCAGCTGGTGTGAGGGATCGCACGGTAATGGCAACTCTCTTCCTCACGAATTAGATGAGAAAGTACTCCTGCGGCTACGCCCCGCAGCAGGGGTCGTTAGAATAGCCCTTCCGGGATATTCTAAGAAGTGAGAGTCTTCTTGAATGATGGCCCCATTTTAATCTGTTTGCATTCGTGTCGAAAGAATGAATGACTCTGAGTCCAGTCAGTGCCACTTCTAGACACCGAGTGCCCTCTCGCCTTGTTACGATAATGCTGGACTCTAGAGTGATGGGTCTCCTTTCCCCAGATTTCATGAGACCCTTATAGACTATGAAGTATCCAAAAAATCTGTCTCTGGGTCTACAGAGAAGATGTCGACTAAACTAAATGATCCCAACTCTCCTCCCTATAATATTAGATTAGGAGTTAGTGAGTTCTTCATCTCTTGGACTAAAACAAACCTTGGAGACTAAGTGGTGCAGCCAGAAAACGACTTATCATTTCCTCAAGTGAAGAATATTTCATGAACCCACCTTGTATGAAATTCTTGAGCAACATAAGTCAAATCTGCACGAGGAGAGGAATCAAACAACCTCTAAGGAGATCATATAACTCTCAAACGACGATTGACCTGAATGTAAGGTAAAAAATTACTGCATGATTGAATCGTCAGGTGTTGCTGACGTACAGGGCAACCGACAATATCAGTATTGTTTAATCGATTAACATTTCCAGAAGATAGTCCAAAGATACGTCTCCTGACTGGTGGTTGTAGTCTCCCTGAAATAAGTAACAGAGGGCGCTTACTTTCCCAGCCACATATTTGTGTTGCTTACCTAGGTCGCCGATCAGTCCTTATTAGATTGAGGAAAATGTTAAATTCGGAATACAGCAAGTACGAGTATCGAAAATTTATCAAAAGCATCACCCATTGAAGGAATTTTATTTGCATTTTGTATTGTCAATTGTTGGGTTCGAAAATTCCATGTCTATATTTTACCGCTAAAATATATTTCATGTCTAAAAAGCCTCGCAATTGATAATAGCCATATACAGGAACATAAATATGTTAGTACAGTTGACTATATACATATGAATAATCTGTCTTAAGAAAAAATTTTCGATTTTCAGGTCATATTTCTCCGAAGAAGGTATCGAATACAACTTGTGTAGAGTTCCACTTGGAGCTACAGACTTTTCCGCGCATCCTTACTCCTATCATGATGAAGAGGATGACCAGTTACCCAACTTCAAACTTGCAGAAGAAGATTATACACTCAAGGTAAGGAAAACATCTTCATCTTATATTCCATCATTAAGTTCTTCAGCTCTTCAAATTTTTTATAACTTTATCTTTATCAGTTTCCTTTTCCAATACCGGGTTTTTGACATCAATATTTGATTAGTTATGTATGTTTGAATACATCAAGTGTATTCACAGCAATTATTGCTTGTCCATATACATCTACTAGCGACCAGTACGGGTGCAATGCTGATACTAAATATATATTCACCAACCGGAAATGTAATGGAGTGGAAAAACAGTTATGAAAAGATAATTTTGTTTTATGTGAACGCGCCTTTGTCCTCCGTGGATGGCGCCCCAGTTGGAATATTTGAAAATTCTTTCTTATTGCATATCTACAACCAAAAACAAATCTACATACAAAATATCAGCCTCCGAAAATATAGCGGTAAGGAGAAACAGTGATGAAAATTTAATTTTCACATGTAAACGCGCCCTTTTACCCCAGAAGGGGCGCCCCAGTTGGAATATTTAAAAATACTTTAATTTTTACACATCTACAACATATAATCCGGTCAATCTAGACATTGGAAGCTTGTTCGATTGGAAGGTACATAAATTTACAACAAGCTGCAAACGCGTGTAATTGTTCAAAACATAGTTAAACATGAGATTTTAAAATTCCGAATAATTGCGATGTCTGGAAAAAAATTTATTCGACGTCAAAGGTCAAAAATCTGGAAAAAAATTGTTTTTTCGCGATTTTCAGGAAAACGGTAGGTTTTATTATAAAATAACCTCAAATAAAAATTGTAGATCATAAAATTCTCTACAAAAAATATATCGATACTTTTTTTTCTCAGAGCCACCTTTTCTGAGATACGACGTCATTATATGCACACGTTTCCACGCCACCTATGAGGTAGTGTACTTAGCGCATTTTTTTCTACGTGGTTTCCCCAGTAGGCCTATTCCACATGTCTGTTGTGATTCTGTTACATTGAAAACTTGCATAATAAAATATATTAGGAAGGGTTGGAAATTATAAAAGCCATTGAAATTAAAAAAATGTATTCATATGAGTCATAATCTTCAAATACTTCTTCTTGGTCTTCTTCTTCTTAATCTTCTTCTTCTTGATGTTTATCCTGGGTGTAGGTAAACTGCGTCAAGAGTGATGTTTCCTCGTTGGTATCAAATGAATCCTCCACTATTGGTGATTCAGCATTTGAACATGACTGGCCTTGACAATGTGTACATGCCAGTGAATACAACAGTCCAACTTTTTTACAATCACATTTAGCGCTGCATCCATTTTTACAGTTGCAAAAAATTGTGTTCAGCAGTTTTTCCGGCGCAGGTGGGAGTAAAGTCTGAATAGGTTCCAATGCATTGTCGACCAACTCCCAACCCCAGTCTTTTGGGTCTAGCTGATAACCAAGCCTCACTTGAACTTGGTAATACACCCGGAAAAGATGTTGATGAGCAGCAACTGAGGTTGGAGGAAGACAAGCTAATTGCACCTGTTTCTTATTTTTAGTGTTTTTTACAAAACATGCATATCGATACTTATCTAAGCAGGTGTTTTTTTCAGAGTTTTGTACATAGAAAGAAGAAAGTGATTCCCTATGGTGATAATTTCTTGTTGAGTGGAATTAATTTTTTAGAAAACTTCATCACATTGAACTGAATCTTGTTTTTCAAACAGACGTCGTATCACAGCCAGTTATTGCGTGTAAAAATAGTACATGATTTTGACTCTTTGCAAAAGTAGATAAACTATTTGACGAATATATTTCGGGTTGACTTTGAGCTTTTCCTGGTTTTAGAAAGAAAATTTGGCACAAAGCAGGTATACGACCCTAGCCACGCACACAATTGAACAGGTAACAGATGTTGGCTCAAGGTTGCCCTAGCGTACAAATTAAGGAACTGGATTTTATTCTACCTGATATTCTTATATTTATACTTATGTATTCCAATAGAAAAATATTTTTACTTAAATTACAACTTCAGAGATTTATATACGTGGCATACTTAGCATATATTGACGATTACAACTTTTACAACTTTTTGACTCGTTGTATCTCAGAAACGGTGACTCTAAGAAAAAAAGTATTGATACATTTTTTGTAGACAATTTTATGATCTACAATTTTCATCTCAAGTTATTTTATGATAAAATTTACCGTTTTCCTGAAAATCGCCAAAAACCAATTTTTTTTGAGATGTTTGATCTTTGACCTCGAAATAAAGTTTTTCCAGGCATCAGTCACAATCATTCGGAATTTTAAAATCCTATTTTCAACTATGTTTTGAACAATTACACGCATTTGCAGCTTGTTTTAAATTTATGTACCTTCACTCTTATTTTTTAGTCTAATTTGACTGGATAAATCTCAAGTTTATGAAACGTAAACCTGCTTGCAATTGACGGAGAATATCTCAACTGAATCATTACATTTCATCGGAGCTAGGATATATGAGGTCGTTATCAAAACATAAAGTCTCTAGAAGAGCAATTTCATTGGTTATGAGTCCTCTATATCGAGGATAAACATGATCCAGATGGTTTTCCTGGATGGTCATACCATTGTCGGTTTATGGCTGCAGTTACTTTAATTTCATGGCCGTGTTTCCGTCAGGAACATTCTGTTTTACAACTGGAATTATTTTCATTACGCGAGTCAACAATGGAAATGATGTTTATTATTGACTGTTCTCTGTGAAATTAATTGAAGTGTTTTGTTCTATCAAACCAAACATGATTACTTGACAAGCTGAAGGCAGAACTTGCAGAAAAACGGCCACATTTGCAGAAAAAATTCTATTTCATCAAGACAACGCATAGTCTGACACCTCAGCGGTTACCATGGCGAAAATCCACGAATTACGGTTTGAACTGCTTGACCATCCACCCCATTCACCAGATCTAGCCCCAAGCGACTTTTTTTCGCTCCTTCATCTGGAAGTTGCGCTCGGGGGAAAGATATTTTTGCCAAATGAGGCAATCACCGTTGTAAACAATTATTTTGAAGAGAAAACCACCCACTATTATTTGGACGGGTTACGGAGATGGAAGCATCGCTGGGAGTAGAGTTGAAAGGAGACTATGTTGAGAATGAAACAAAATCTGAAACAATGTCTTTTATCTTCGTTAGATCGAAAACATTTTAGGCCACCCTCGTAAAAGTAGATTGGAAAATCTTGTCGCTCTGAGAATAAGATCCTATCGCAATTTGTTCTCTTCCTTTGAAACGACAGAATCCACGAATACCTGAATAGAGGCATTCGCCATCATTGATCTTTGATCTGTATTATTCGACATGGAAGCTACAAGCAGATCTGCACGTTCCTTCATATTGACACTGATTTTGACCATGCTCGAGCGGTATTTGCAATTTGAATTTGCCGACAAACGTTATATTAGCCGACATCAAAGAAAATGCCCCTCGAACTACTGCATCGTGATTCTGTCTGCCAGCGTAAACTTACAAAAAAAAATCAGTTGATTGAAATGGATCTAAGCGTCACGTTTGAAATTCTCAAAATCATTCCTTTAAATTATGTGAATGGCTGCCTCCACTACCAAATCTAACACTCCTAGATCAATTTTACCATGATGGGCTGAATTGGCTCATCATGTAGCTACGTGCAAAAATCATTATACAGGGCATAGGAGGCTATAACACTGCATCATTTCTCATTGCACAATGAATATTCTATCGTCAGGAATCTTGGAATATTTATCTCCAAACATATGTGAATTCCAATCATACCAGGACATAATATTGTTTCCTCTATTGATATGATTGCACCCATGACTTCAAAAATACTGAAGACAAATTATAAACAATGGTTTAATGATGCATGTAGATCATCTACTGATAAAAAGAATAAAGCATATAAAAAATGTGTGTTAACTAATGGGGAAGGAGATTGGATTCTCTATAGACAGGCTAGAAATAATATCGTCAAAACAATGAGAGAGTCAAAAAAATATTTCTTTGAACAACAAATTGATGGGAATGTGGATGCACCTGAAATAACTTTTAGGCAGGAAAAATGTAGGAAGTTCAATTTCCAGTCTAAACTGCCAAGGGATAATTTATAGTGATCAAATAACAATCACAAAAGTATTGAACCAGTATTTTATAAGTAGAATTCAAGATATAATAACTAGTATTAGTCCAGAAAATGCAGAAAAAGATGAAATACTCGATATAGTGCCAAACTTTTTGTCAAACATGTCTGAATTCACCCCTTTGTCCCTACAAAACTTATATGATATAATAAAGTCACAAAGAAAAAATATAGTACCTATGAAGTTGGTCTCGAAGTTATCAAAAATGTATTTCATATTGTTGGTTTTCCACTACTGAATTCAATTAATTTGAGTTTATCAAAAGGAAAAGTACCTCAATGTTTCAAAACTTCAACAATAGTTCCGATACCAAAAATCCTGAACATTAACTTAGCTGAACAATCAAGACCAGTAAATATGTTATCGTTTCGTGACAAAATCTTAGAAATAGCGGTACTAAATCGAATGATGGAATGTATAGATGTAAATAACATTTTCTGTTCGTACCAATCAGAATTTCGTAAATTTCATTCATGTGAATCAGCACTTCAACTTGTTATATCAGACATGAAGATTGCTTTGGTTAAACCTGGAGTTGGAATATGTGCAATTTTCATTGCTATGAAAAGGGCATTTGAAACAATCGATCGCGAAATATCAATTTCGAAATTAAAGAAATATGGATTTTCGGGTTCAGTAATACAGTGGATAACGAGTTACCTGGGCAATAGATATCAGAAAACCAAAATGGCAAACATAGAGTCAGAGTGTCACCTAAACAACTATGGTGTGCCGCAAGGAAGTGTTTTAGGTCCTCTTTTATTCTTATTATATGTAAATGATTTAGGTTCTGTTCTGACGAAATGTAAATTTCATCTTTTCGCTGATGATACCTGGATATACTTCAATAGTAGTGATTTCGCTGATCTTATGAACACATTGAATGATGAAATAGATCAACTTCTTTATAAATTCAAAATCAATAAACTGAAAGTTAATGAAACTGAAAGTGAATATATGTTCATTGGCAATAATTTTCGGTATCAAAAATTTCTAAGTATGGAATTAGATATCAAAATAAATGATCAGCGGATTGAATGGATTCAGGAAATGAGATATTTGGGATTCGTATTTGATACCCAACTAAAATTTGATAAACATATTGACTATATTTCGAAAAAAATAGATAAAAAAATTGGATTCATGAGACGTATAACTTCATCTTTATCTCAGTCTAGTCGGATAACAGTGTAAAATACTATGATATTGCCTCATTTCAACTATTGCAGTTCTATAATTTACCCGATCATATCTAATTAAGACAGAGTGCAAATTCTACAAAATAAATCAATGCGTATTCTCCTTGGTTGCAACAGGTACACGAATATAAAATAGATATTAGATTTTCTCAACTGGCTTAATGTGAAACAAAATCATTATATTCAAAAAATGACTTTCATTTTCAAAATGATAAATAATTTACTGCCCAATTATTTACAGTGTCAATTGATTCCTGTGTACAATATCCATGATCGAGAAACACGAACTGCAAGTAATATGAATTTCTATGTAAAACCAACCTCTAAAGCTGGTTCGATGAAATCTGTCTTTTTCAAAGATATTGTTGAATTCAATCTACTTCCTAGTGAAACAAAAAATATTCGCCCATAAAATTGTTTAAAACAAAATTGAAGGAATATGTGACAAATTGAACATTATAAATGTGTATGTATATGTATGCATGTGTATATGTTTATATGTATGTATATGTGTATATATGTATACACATGTTGCTGAAAACAACATTTTTGTAAATTCAACTTTGCCTGTCGACATATTATTTTCCAAAAAATGATTCACACATCTCTGTGAAGAGTTCATTTTGAAATATATTTCTTCCTTCCGTTGGAAGTGTTCTAAAGCCAAAACTTTTCACTTTTAGAAATCATCATCTCCTAAACATATTCTCCCTTCAATTTCCACAGTAGCAGCCTTCACTGGCCAACAGAAGATGTCCAATCCTAGGAAAATCAAACGATTTCAGTGTCAAAGTTCTGCTTCGCCCACCATACTTCCCAGATCTCTCGCCAACTAACTGCCATCTTTCCAAGCACTTCGACAACTTTCTCACCGGTGAATCAGGACCAGGCAAACACGGGCTTCTTCGACTTCATCGAATCCCGAGCATCAACGTTTATTGATTCCCAATGTCATCGAAATTTGTCACAAAGACGAAATTTTGTAAAACTTAGAGCCCATTCGAGAATTTTCATTTATCAAATCATAATGTTTGAGTCGCTTGAATATCTGGAAACTAATGGACCCAATTATTTTTTCGATTATAAGTGCAATTATTCATTCTTTCTCTTTTTTTAATTAAAGTCCGTCTGAAAGTTTTTTCAGCAATCTAGCGAGAATTGCTAGGAAAGGACTCAATGCTTTTAAAATTAATTAGCTCTCATAGGAAACATCGAAGTACTTGAAGTTAGTTTTAGAAGTTTCCGATTTTTCAATATTGGAGAGGTCAATATTTGATGTCGGACCTGAATGTTCTGGCTGATGGAGAATAACGAAGCGAAAAGAGTAACTGTTGAAGGCTGAAAGGCTGAAAATCAAAGAAACAGCTGTAGCCAAAAAAGATACAATAAAGATTCGACACATTCCGGTAGAGAAAGAAACAAAAAAAGTGTTCTCCCAGCCTAGAGGCAAAAAAAGAATCACAAAAATCAAATTCGACATCAGTTATAACTAAAAGACATTGTTGACATTGAAATATTCCACCCCATCCTTCGAAAAGGCTTCATATATCAATTGTCACATCAATGGCCTTTGTAAAACTGTTTTTCTGGACATTTTTGGACATGTTTGTTGGCTGTGATTTCTATCGTCTCGCCTACAACTGCGGTGGACACCATCGAGGGTAGGAAAGATCCAATGATGATAGGAAAGACATCCACAGAGAAGGAGACTTGATTCTGGAGAGACATTTTTTTCGTTCATGATAAGCAGCAGTACAGTAAAAATCATATATCATTCAGAAAGGGATAGTTTAAAAAAATAAAGAATGGATGTCCATCACATTTAAGGCACCACTGAATTCGTTTCGAAGCGTTTCTTTTCAATTGGTACCCATGGAAACCGATAATGACTTGTTCAACAGCAATGATTCCTTCATAGAAACAGCATCGTTAGTGAGGACCTACATTTTGATTCATTTAAATTCTTTGCTCACACAACATTTTGTTCATTATATACAGGGTGTAACTGCATAACATTCAAAGGAATCAAATCGATTCGCCCAAACTATCAACCACAACTTTCTAACATTCTCTTCTCATCCCTGTCTATCTCTCATGTCGCTAGAAGTCTGGAAGCACATATCAAAATCGCAATCCATTTTTGGTATTTCAACTCCAGGAAATATTAGCGAGAGAAGAGTGTTCGATTCGGAGGAGCACGATCTAGCAAGAGAGACGATCCCGATGGAGAAAGGCTTTCGTCCGCCTTTGCAAATCAAACGGTACGTGATCGCGGATCTTCCAATGAAAAACCGCCGATATTCAAACAAAGTTTGTTCACTTTGCGATGCCGACGGACACATTTCACGAAATTGGGTTTCTGCGTCGGAATACGTATCATATTTTAACGTTGCGATGGATGTGAAGCAGTGGGTGGGTTATTTTTATGACTTTAACATTTTGGAAGGTTCCAAGGTTGGTATAATGGAAAACAATTTGGATTTTTATCACACGTGATAATCCTATCCAGTAAAGAGTTGTTTTGGTTGCGCAAGAACAAAGAAGAACCGATTTCGGAACTAAACAATTTGTTTCGATTGTTCAAATTGTTGTGCACTCACTTTTTGAGCTTGATGACCTTTCCGGTACATTTCAGATGTGTCACCAAGATTTAGCCAAAGCCTCTGTAGATAATAACATTATCCTGAGGTGGGTTAAAGGGCACGACAAGAG
>WOGN01007402.1:0-11856 GCA_015342105.1 Leptinotarsa texana | reverse complement strand
ACGAAAGAAAAATTCTTTCGAAACAAATACTTTTATATGAACACTGAATTATACAGAAGATACTTTTCACTATTCAGTTTGTATTTCAAACATTCCTTGTGGAATAAAAATCAGATATCTTTCACATGAGTTCTACTTTAAATGAATGGTAACAAATTGTACTCACATAAAATATTGCCATCCTCACTGGTAAACACCGGTGTTTCGCCTTAAGACACTTGCCCTTAGGCTCATCAGTACCAAATTGGATAACATTATAGAAAATACACACTCTCCATTCATGAATCACGATTTTTTTTGTTTGGAAGATTCCCTCATCCTTCTTTTTCGTATCAAGATGGAGTAGTAGAAAGCCAAAAACTTTTTTTCCCAAAAATGTTGAAGTACTTTGATATCAACTTTATGATTTATTGTTTGGAGCTGAAGAAGCATTAAATGTGAAATAATCACATAATGTCATTCTTTAACAATACATTTTTTGAAAACTTGGAAATTGAAAAATTAGTGTGAGATATATAAGAACTTAAAGTGGGCAGTGCCTGCCCACTTTATAATTTCATCATAAGTTTCATGTTCTGACAATTATGTATAATGATCATAATGATTTCATTCATATACTCAGATTAAAAATTCAGTTACAAATTATTCGCAGCAGAGTTTACTTGAATGAAAGATCCGCTTCATGAATGGACAGTTGTGTTTCGAACAAACATATAGTTAATTGAATAATATAGAAAAACTAAAGTGGAATTTCATGAATGAAATATTAAATAATGTATTGGATCACAAAATGGGTATGAGGAGGTGTTACCTTCTGCACCAATGCATGGGGACGAAATCATAATGAGCGCGTAGAATAGGTTTACTTCAACAGCCATTCATGTTTATTTTTCCAAACAATGAATTCCTGAAATTCATCAATAATTCTTCCAACTGCATTGAACCGAGAATACCGAACTCAACTTTATTTCTAGATAAATCATTGAATATATTGTGTGACTCCAATCTCTATTCCAATATTATTCTGCATGTTGTGAGATTTGGTTTTGATGGAAAAAACTTCTGTAGAATTTAGGTACTAGAAGGAGAAACGTTCTCAGTGTTGCCATTAATGGACCATGAAAATGGATTTCTCATCGTGTACTACTATATCCATGTTGGGAGTTTGTTAATTTTTTTAATGCTATGGATGTTACATGTGATGAAAATATATCATTGTCTCAGATTCAGAATTTTCAATTGTGAACAAAACTGATCGGAAAAATATCCATTGTTTTTTCAATACATTACTTTGAAATGTAATGAATACATTTTAAGTGAAACTTTCCATGCTGGAATTTTGTAACGTCGGTGACTTTTCATTGAAGTATAGTAAATCATTTCCATGTGACTACGCGTTATGAATACCTTGTACATTTTGAACTCAATAGTTCGTTATTTGTTTACTACAAATAAGATATGCATTGCCCTTTCTGAAACTGTGTAAAATTCCCCGTTACAATTTTTATACGTTGTTGTGTTGGTTGAGGTGAAAATAACCGAAGAAAGTCGATGGAAAATCTGATTTCTGAACTATTTTAACACCTCCAGAAACAAATGATCCTTGCATCCGAAATGAACCGAAATGACAAAGTTACTGCTTCAAAAAACCATTTATTTGATGTTGAACTGCTTTTATTATTAGAATTGACTAAAAAATACCTGGAGGTTACAATTTTGGATAAGTTTCGTGAAATCCATCAGCACCATCATAATGCTATAAATACATCATATTTCATATCCTAAATTCTATCTCCGATATCCAATAATCAAAATATTTCAGCATCAGACCAATTCAATAATGAGAGAATAAAATTTAAAATTTACTCACTGTGAAATGTGGAATACCGACAGGTTATTAGTTGTGGAAATAATTATCTGTGTAGTTTGAAAGCCTTCAAGCTGTGAAAACTCCACTTCACTCGTGTTTGTTTACCTATCACTCTTTAATGTACCAAATCCAAACTATCATCTAAACATCGGCCAAGCAATACCTGACCACAAGTTCATCGGTGATCAAGAGTCGGACATTGTGGAATCCCAAATTCATTCCACAAGTTCCCAACTGATGCAATTACAAGTGCAAGTCACAAATACACAAAGTGCCATCTGCAAGTTCACGACAATCTGATAAATCCCAATCTCTCACCTGTGCATATGAAGAATGAGAGAAGATGAATAATTAAGCTACTCCTTAGTTAAAAATCGAGAGTCTCTCAGCAAAACAGAGTTTCAAGTGCCTCAAGTCCAATACATGAGTTTTCAACAGATGCAGTCACAAGACCAATCCTCAAGACACGAACAAGTATAGTAAAAGTAAAGGTACCAGTACAAGTCACGAATACAAAACCACTTGATGATACAGTGCCATCCATAAGTTCTTATTAGTCACACGAAGCCCAGCCTCCTACCAATGCCGAAATAATGAAAGAAATTCTTGCATCAACTTCAAAGTCACCAATTTCTCCTAAGAGAATTCGTGTAGTTTCGAAGCCGGTCTTACATTCAACATCACCCCAGAGTTATCGAAAACTAAATGAAAAAAAAATTTACAGTAGAAAATAAAAGCAAGGAAATCAAGGAAAAGACTGAGGGTGAAGAAATACAATGAAAAAGGTGAATAATATCATTATAATTAGGAGTTCATCTACACAAATGGTGGCACTGCATTCACTGTTCCAAAATAATCGTTCATGCATCATCAGAAGATTAGATTCAGTGCAATGCCTGCAAAGAATGATGCCATCAAAAATGTGCTGATATTAATGGAAGAAAGGAATATACATATATGATTCGTGTCTCGATAATCAAAATTGATCTCATTGTTGAATTTCTACTGATTCCAAATATATTGTGTTGATAATCTCAAAAAATATTGTTACATATTATGTATGATCAGATTCACCTCGAAAATTGGAACAATTCGAATATTTTTCATTTTGAGTTTTCGAAAGCTAATTAGGAATATGTATGAATAATTCGAGATTTATATGTTCATTTCATAATTCGCTGTTAGTTCTTATATTTTATCCATAAAAATAACATTATATAACACTTTAGTTGATTTGCTCAACCTTAAAGAAAAAGTGATCCGATTCGCCTCGGTCTACCCTACTCAGATTATCTAGTGGTAGGTTTGTAGGTATGTATGTTTGCTCTGTGCTGTTTCCTCTCTTATGTACTCGTATGTCTATATTCTCAAATATAAAGCTTTTCTATACCACATACAGACTTGTTCTTCTGCGTGTTCTTCTGTTTATTTGCGCTATCATTATCAACCAACGACCATTCCCCACACTGTGGGGTAACTGTGCCTTAAGCAAGAGCAGTAAGCCAAAAAAGACAGCCTTCTGCATTTATCCCGCTGAGATTTCTGCCTTAGTGCAGCAAGCCAACATGATGTTGAGAATCGAGAGTAGGGAGGGCATCATTTCACGAATGACTACAATAATCGGAAGAAATATTTCGATAGAGTGGTATAAATGAAGTCTGTGGAGTTCGAAGAAAATATCTTGAATTCCTTATTATTATCATCATTATTATTTCTATTATTATTCGATGACGTTTCCTTTTGAACACCAGAACTGCAAGCCTTTTCTTGAAGAGCCACAAATGAGTTTGATGCTTACAAAAAATTAACAAGCCGCCGAGATGTATATGGACTGCTTTCTTTGAGTTTTTGATCTGCCAGTCTCCAACATTGGTCAAGCTCCAAGACTATTTCATTCAATGAAGTTAACCTATACAACTACTTCGTTCTGCTCCGTCGAAAATGAAACATATGTGTCACTAATGAACGCGCTAACCAGACCACATATATGATAAAATTTCTTTATTCACTTCATTTAATTTCTCTGGTTTTCGTGGATAATGAGTACGACGAAGAATTTGATGATTGACCTAGATGATTATCAACTTTTGTAACATTTCAGTGTTGTGAAAGCATCATAAAATCAGGAATACTTGACCCAATCCATACCTATTTTGATTTCTGTTAGAGTATTGGTATATGGAATATTTCTTTCTACTTTTTCCACTTTCGGGCTTATTTTCCTGAAATGTAGCTATTACTGGTTAATAAATCAATCTCTTCATTTGAATGTTTCATAAAATACTCGAGCTACGTTGAAGTCAATCGAAACCAGTCTCAATTTATTTCAGCGTTGGTCCTGCTGCTGGATGAACGAGAAATATCTGCAAGACTATTATCTTCTGTTATCTTGTATGAATTCATGTCAGATAAATTTTAATAGCTGTTGTGGTATTAGCCAGGCAAGTAGGTAGTTCTCTTCTACAAAACCTACAGGCATTCTACAAAACCCACTGTGTAAGTTCGTTGGGATTTTTTCGAGATTTGATATAGAAATATCAATTTTTAATGGAAAAAAGTTTCTTTTCATTTCACCAAATGATACCATTATTCCACAACCACCAAACAATATTTGGATATAGTTGAAAACAATAACTCAAAATACAGAAAAATGAGGTCAAAAGTATGTAATATCCTCCAGCCCCGGATCTAGGGGGGGAGGGCAAGCCAGAGCCTATGCCCGGGGCGGCAAGCTCAGAGGGCAACCAGTTCAGAGGGCGGCCAAATTCACACTTTACAGATGAATGCACAACTCATCATGCACAATTTTCATCTACACTAGGCATTAACTCAGAAAAAGTAAAATGGACACATCATGCGTATAGTTATGGATGCTGTATTGTATCTATCCACAAATTTTGTTTTTTTTCCGGGTCCCACGAAAATCCTAGTGATTTCATTACACAATGTGATCAGCCTAGTCGAAATCACTTCTTGAACTTGATTTCCCTGCTCGCCAAACATGATTCAGTTTTGAAGTTTCAATTACAACACTTTGTCTTCTTCGGCATAATGGCAAAAACAGTTAGAAATAACGTTTTGAATAACATCAAAGAAGCCATATACTACACGATATTGTTCGACTTTACTCCAAATGTGTCCCACACAGAACGAATGAGCCAGGTAATTCGCTATGTGAAAAGAATTGGCGATGTGTGTAAAATAAAAGACGGTTTCATTCATTTCTTAGAAGTTACTGGAAAGACAGGAGAATACTTTTGGACAATATCGTGGGTAATCTCATGATAATGGGTCCAATACCGTCAGCATCTACAAAGGAGTACAAACCAGAATAGCAGAAAAGATTGAGCTGGCCAAGATCGTACGGTGCTTGACTCACTCCTCATCATGCCAGGAAGCTATTATATTATTTGGACTGATTCATAAAGAATGAATCGAAGAGGTTCTTGTATGAAAGTGTATGATTATAAAATTATTGCAAAGCGGTTCTGACTTTCGTCATCATCAGTGCTCACTTTTCAGGCAACATGAAGTATCAAAATGAGTACATGGCACATTTGTAACATTTCACTTATATGAAACAAAATAGGCTGATAGCCAAGAAAATTGAGAACATATTTTTGGATTGTGGTTCAGTCAAAATAATACTTTATACTCATTTTTTGATACTTTCTGTTGCCTGACAAGTGAGCACTAATGATGACGAAAGTCGAAAGCGCTTTGCAATAATTTTATAATTATACACTTTCATACAAAAACCTCTTCGATTCATTCATTCAATAAGTGTATTCAGCTTCCCAAATCTATTAATTGATTCAAAACCTATATTGCTTTTTTGTTGGCTCCACTACTAAGGAAACCATTGAGAAAAATATGTACTGTCATGAAAAAAATTAAATTTATTCTAAATTCACTATTTGCCGAAATTATTCGAGTAGATATCGAAATTCACAAAGAAGTTATCATATTATATTATATTAAATATTTCGAAGAGATGTGTGAAGACGAATTACAAAGACTCCCAAACTGGTCAACTATTTTCTGAAGAAATAATGGTGGTACTTGATCAAATAATATCTGAATTAAAATAGTGATAAAAAAACTACTAAAACTAGCTTTTATTTAAGTGCCCTAAATTATCAGAATAAAATTTCAAATCATATCAACCACATTCATTTATGACTTTACAGAATTGAATTTATAATAAAAGCTTTTCGCGAAGCCTAGAAGAAATCTCTACATATTCAGTCAGATGAAATTTAAATTGAGAGACATTCTGACAGATTAACTAGGTACTGCAATAAATTTCAAACCCGATAAATCCTATGTGTGCAAAAAAGTTACTCAAAGTTAAAGTTCTACATTTCAATCATTCACGGCAATTTTATTCAATTGTTCACAAGTTTAGTTGGTGTCTACCTAATTACAAAATTGCAATCACAAATTGAAATTATCACGACAAGTTTTTATTATAATTTGAAGTATGTGAAGTCATAAATGAATGTGGTTAATGTGATTTAAAATTTTATTTTGATATTTTTAGGGCACTTAAATAAAAGTTTGTTTTAAAAGTTTTTTTCATCACTATTTTATTTTATATTTTTTAGTTTCAATCGATAGTTATCGTTCGATACGAAAGTCCGTCTATGAAACGGAGAGTCCTTCAATAGAAAAACGGGAACTGGGAAAACTATTATTAGGATAAACTGAAGTAGGTAGGTACCTACTCCTCCGGCATACCTTACAGAAGAATTAGCTTGTCATATTTCTTAGTCTATTCATTTCATTGATGGCGTCATTATTACATGGCCGAGTCCCAGTTAATTTCGAAAAGTCTAATTCTTCTTTCGGAAGGCCTGTGGCGTTTCAAGTTAACGCTTTCATTGGAAAGTTTTCCATTTCCTTTCAATTCCTCTTTGTCTAACCTTCTTTATTTCCCATAGTGTTCCCACGAGTACCGAAGAAATATTTGTCAACCCTCCCAGAGCTTCGTTTAACAGGGTAAGAGCTAATATACAACAGGGTGTGCTCCGGTGCCCTGAGGTGGTATGTTCACGATATCATTTCACACCCTGATGTCACTCAGTCCTCGGCACGGCCTCACCTTGACTTGGTTGGTAATTTGGTGAGAGATGCGTCACTTTTTTCAGCTTCGATCTTACTCTTGCCTGACGAAACACCTTCCGGGTTTGATTTTGGAGTTTTCTTCCTCCTAGACGGGTTGTAGACCAATACTAATGACACCCATCTCACCAAATTACACAAGTCATGGTATGCCTCTTGTGCCTGTTGCTCACATTGCGTGATGGAACCTCTTACCCTGGGAACTTACAGGGTGATAGATAATGATATTTTTTACAATGCAAATAAATATGGGTTCTTACAACCTACTACACCATTCATTGTCTTCTTTTTAGAGTCGGGAAGTAGGTATTCAAAGGTAAAAGTTCAATTTGATTTTTTTCTAGTAATATTTTTTTTATTGAAGCTGAACCTATTTCATGGTGGGCCTACCAATTGCCTATCATAAACGAATGCATAAACAAAATTTTGTGACCCTGCTATTTACCGCTGAGGGGATCTCTATTACGGAGCCGATCCTGGCAGCAGCATCAGGTCACGTTCATAATTTGCATACATTGTCATGGTTTTTGGATCAGCGTGCAAAATTTCAGGTCAATAGGATACCGGTAAGTGGGTCAAATTAAACTTGCAAGATTTGTTAACATACATACAAGTCAAGTTGAATAAAAGCTTTTGATAATATGGCTCAACATGGGTCAACATTTACACTGTTTTTGTTGCCTAATAAATAACGGGAGGTTTGATTTGCCTTTCCATATTTGTTACAGAACCCGTTTCTTGAAATTGGAAACTAATTCAGACATATACTGATGCGAGTCAGTTGTTTCAATACACCAATAAAGCAAATAAACCAAGGTCAGAAATACAATACCACAGACGAGTGAAAATAATTTGTAGTAATTTACTGAGAACAGATACTACTTATTATACATATTCCTATCGTATTGAAAGGTTTTTTCAACACAGAGGCTAAAATAGACATATAATGTCACAGAACCGAAGTGAATGAATTAGAGAATTCAAACGTGTGATATCATCAGTTGAATGTGATTCTTCCCAGCAACTCTTTCTATATGAAATATTACTAAACAAATAATGACCCAAATATAGTTGAACGAATTTTTCTTCTAGATAATTTGATGGTTTGTATAGCAATGATCATTACGTAATCAAGAAGCATTATTTATGTGATTTTGTTAATGTCTACAAACAAACTTCATGAAGTAGTATTGATTGAATGCCCCAGAAATGACATCCACATTTCCCAATTATCGTATGCGAACATTTGCAGTGCAAACTTTTCCCTTAAGAGAAATCTTCATTCAAAAACATGTCCTCAATATATACCCGCATCAATCAAATACCGGGTTACCCCATGAGATACATTTTCATGTAACCAGAGGGTTCAGTCAGAAGTAGTACGGACAATATAATATGATACTCGACCAGAATAAATCGAATATATTAAGAGTTCCAGAATGAAATTAATTTATTCTATATTATAGTTTCTGTATCATGAGTGTATGTAACCATAACAAATAATATGCACCAAATGACTATCAAAATAGAGTAGACTAATACCTATTAGTGACGGACGTCGTAAATACGTAACATAGCACTCCATTACTTTATGGCTTGAGCCTTAAATGGAACTTGAGAAATTTGAGAAATAAATTGCCCTCTGCTGAAAAACGATAAAAATATAAGTTTTGGTTGCAGGTGGTTGACAAACTTTCGCGGTTTATTTTATCAGTTCGGACTTCCATTGTCTAATATAATATAATTTGATTTGAAAATCCTGAAAAAAAAATTATTAATAAGATTAACCGAAAATAACAATTTGAATAAACTAAAAACTGAAATTACAAAGAAATAACATACAAACAATAACCAAATAAATACAAATTGAAATATCAATAAAGGATGAGAAAATAACAATTAAAAATTAATATTAACAAAAATTGAAAAAATTGAAAAATGAAAATTAAAAGTTGAAAGACTTCAAACCAAGTTATGTCACGACGTTTCGATTGTTAGTATCCACAATCGTATTCGGGTGATAACCGTTCAATAACATTGTTATTTTCGGTTGATCTAATTATTTTTTTTTTCAATTTTTTTTCAGGGTTTTCAAACCATTTTATAATATATTAGACAGCGGAAGTCAGAACTGGAGAAATAAAGAATATAAGTATTTACACTCGACACGCGACGAAGTTGGCAATATCAGTAGATGAATAAACATTCAAAACGTTACCATAATGAAGGGTTGAGTCACATTATCAGACGGTGAAAAAAAAATTGACGAGATAATTGAAAATTCACCAGAATAAGTTTCAATCATTCTGTTGATTTCAATTTGTATTTGAAAATTGATAATTTTCTTATGACATCAGGTAAGAGCAAATACAACGTACATATTATGTTAACAACGCTTTGCAAACAGCGTTTCACGAATTCCACAAATTAATAATAACAGAAAATGCTTTCCTGTGGGGAGGTTTTTATTTTTCGAATCAATATGGAATATTATGGGAAAAAAGTATTTGGCTTTCTCTACTCCATCTTGATACAAAAACAGAGATGTGGGAATCTTCCAAAAAAGGAAAGAAGCAATCAATTTGAAAATAAAAATCTATACATATATGTGCAGATCATGCAAAGAAGTAACTTTCACACACAAACTGCAAGAAAGTCCTCCTGAAACAGCTACTTTCATATAAACATTGCATTACACGAAAGAAAAAAATTCTTTCGAAACAAATACTCTTATATGAACCCTGAATTATACAGAAGATATTTCTTCCTCTCTACTCAGTTTGTATTCCAATCATTCTTTATGGAATAATATCAGATATCATTCACATGAGTTCTACTTTAAATGAGTGCTATCAAATTGCACTTACATGGAACACTGTCATCCTACAGGTATACATCGATGTTTCGCTGTAAGACACTAGGCTAGAATAGGTATCAGCCAGAAAATTTGTTGTTTTCTTGCAGGCATCAACCACGGTGTGAGTTGTTGGGAGAGATGGACGTTTCAAAATTTCATTTCAAAATATTTTTTTATACGTATGTACCTCTTGTCGATATAGTCTGCAGACACGATTTGATCTTTTATAATAGTAACAATGATATTGACTCGATTTAGTTGTCCACACTGAACAAGGTGACCACTATTCTGTCACCAAATTGGAACCCGTTCAGTAGAAGGACCATATTAAAGCCGCAGAGATCACTCCACTGACAAGGATGAGCCAATACATGGAGTCTTGTAGAACAACATTGAGAATCTTGGCTTATCGAAGTGTCTGACCTTCGCTTTCATCAGGTCAGGCGAACTGAATTTGAAAACTGAAGGTTCGTTCCATCATGACATGCCAGAATGGTGTCTTCAACATCTTAGTCTACTACTACTGCGGTTGCTGTATTTCCATTTGACAATGCATCACCTGAATCAATAGGCTAGAATAGGTATAGAATCGATCATAACTAGTTGGATCTATTCCATGTTGGTAAACAGAACTGAAACTACGACTCTTCAAGATGAGACCATTAGGTTCAGTATCACCAGGAGCTGTACTCAAGGTGGGGTTTTATCTCCCCTTGTCATCATGGCAAGGTCCACGTCGGAAAGGGTAGCTTGTAATATCCTCCAAAGAATGTTGGACGTTGTTCACATTTGGTGCCTGAGAGAGCAGATGTCTGTCCACCCCAGCAATACTGTAATAATCCCCTTCACCAGTAGGGGAAAAACCGGACAATCTAATGTCACTTTCCCTTAATGGTGAGGCATTCCATTTGGAAAGGAGGTGATATATCTTGACATTGTCCGTGATGAAAAACTCTCCTGGAACGCTCACTTAGAAACAGTTTTATAAAAAGCCAGACTGTCCCTATGGATATGTCGAAGGATTTGTGGTAAAACTTGGGGTGCAAATGCCTGGTGGCTGAAGGCTTTACAGAAAACAGTCCTAGCGAAGCTCTCTGGCTTACAGAAACAGGCTTGTCTGGCCATCAGTGGTGTCATCAGTGCCACATCATCAGCTGCCATAAAGATCCTTCTAGATCTACCTCCACTCCATTTTTTTCTGGAGAGAGAGGCTAGATGGATTGCATATAGACTTGTGCACATTGCCAATTGCACAAATCAATTTGATACAGAGTGCAACAGACTGTTGGTTGACACTGTGAGTCACAGGATTCTGGAAACAGCATCTGAATTTATGCCTCCAAATGTCAACTACGAACTGCCTTATGAATTACTGTTCCCGAGTAGAGAGGACTGGATTCTCCGGTAGAAGGAAATATTGATAGTAGATAGTTGTTGGTTCACTGATGGATAAAAAACATTTTCCGGCTCTTATGCAGATGTTTTCAGTCACAGACCGAGGATAGAGATACCAACCTGATTAACAATCTATGCGACTGTATTTCATGCGAAAATTTACGCTATTTATTTGGGTGCGGAGAGACTGGAAGAATCCAACCTCATACACAAGTCAATAAAAATATTCTCGGACAGTCAAGTAGCGTTGGATCCTTCCAAGCAACGACTAAATTGGAAGCAAATTGCCAAAAATGATAGGAAGACTCAACAGATTCCTGGCCATACTGGATCCCTGGCCATACTGCCTGGAAGGAAATGAGGCTGCTTAATCACTTGCAAAGGAGGGTGCTGCAAGCAGCTTCATTGAACCAGAATCTGTCATTTGCATCGCTCCAGGCTTTGCCAAAGAAACATTGAACACCTGGATGGTAAGAAGATGTATGGCCATCTGGCAGAATCCTCCGGGATTGGCTCACTCCAAGGCATTCATTCACCCTTCCAAGTTTGAAACCAAACAGTTGTTGGACTACAGTAGGGATGAACTACGATATCTAACAGGCCTTCTTAC
>WOGN01007401.1:0-11856 GCA_015342105.1 Leptinotarsa texana | reverse complement strand
TCTGTTTAAAAAAATCTGTTTAAAATCTGTTTTGCCGTTAATCAGCTGCCGCCCCCATACGAATGACAACTCTCAGAAGTTGAGAAACTTGTGCGAGCTAAGGGCTAACGAGGTCTTACCTTTTAACGTGTGATTCCTAACAAATATATATTTAAAATTAGAGGGTGTGTCTTTCTAAAACGTGGCAACTTTTTTATTGATTTCATCAAAAATTTCCATTAATCCATTATGTAAAACTTATCTCAACAAAAAAAAATACCTATCAATTCTTTCATTTCTTAACGATTTTTAACGATTTGTAGAACCTTAAAGTACATACGTGTAAACAAATTATATTTCTATTGTTTTCATCTACTTTTGTGTTTCATGTCACTATTTTCTCATATTCACTAATTCATTCATCTACATGTGTTATTATGATTTTCAATAAAAACTCAATTTTCATTCTATAGATAATACTGAAAATGAAATTATGAATTAGATTGTAATCAGCTTCGAAAGACCTCAAAAACTGTTTTTTAAATGGAAGGTTCTCAACTTTTGTTGATCAGGTAGTATATCCTAGTCATTCATAGTATACTGCAGTAATAAAGTCAGCCTGCAGTTATCTATTGAATCCTAACCTCTATCTGGACCTTCAAAAAACCAAACTGGAATAATAAACGAATCAAGAATTCATGACCTGCAGGGAAAAAATTGCGATCGATATTATTATTCAAAAAAAAGTCTTCTACAGAAATATCGTAGTCCTTATAGAAATTTATTGGGAGGAAATAAAATAAAAAAAATGTTTCCATTTTTAAGGCCTGACCCGGAAAACTAGAACTCACCATGATGTGTTTTAACAAATTATGAAGAAAGCTATATTTTTCAGCGTGAATTAACTTAATTATTTGAAGTAAAATTTTGGAAAAACATATTTCTAATATCTTCCTAACTGTCAATGGAAAGATAAATTACAGTTTTTGTCTACTACAAAGAAGGTCAGACACTTTTTCACAGAAGAAGTTTCTATACTTTTTTCATAAAATTTCCTCAAAGTTCTCATTTTTTGGTATGATAAAAATACCTAAAAAAATCTCTTTGAAGAAAATTTCTGCAACTTGTTTCGTTCCTTATAATAATGAAATATTTGCAAAAAGTCGAATTTCACGGTATATTCACTTCATTAATTTTGAAACTGATATATTGCAAATGCAAATACAAAAAACGGAACAGAATTCACCTAAGAACACATTTATTGACAGTCAACAAATATAAGGTAACGGCCGGTAATATGGCTACCTTAAGTTTTTGTTCTGTGTTATGAACGAAATTCAGTTTCTGAAATGTGTACTTTTTATATGAGACTCATTGGTGCGCATATATTAATTTTGAAATATAAAGATATTCGATTAAAATAATGTATTTACCACGGCACTGAAAAACCATCACTATTGACTCTTATGTCCCTCAAAAATTTAGAATTGGTGGTTTTCATCTACTCCTTTAGTGGTTTTTATTTAGGGTTCTCTGTCATTGATGTAATGAAAAATTCTCTGACTTCTCTGTCTCATCGTTAAATGACAAATATGTCATCATAATTCCTTCATAAAGCTTCTGAGTGACTTGAATGGGTATATGCAAAAATTTCATGAAAATATTATTTACAACAGGACAAGGAGGGGAACCCATTTTCGTTCCGAGTGTTTTTTAAAATAACTTCTTTTTTGTCCAAACAATGAAATGATAAATTGCAAAGGATAGTTGGTTAAACTTCGGCATGTGTGAGTTAGGTTGTTTTACTGTAATATTCGAAAACTTTTTTAATTACAATTTTACAATTCTGAGGAAAATGTCCATAGTTTCCTTCAACGACTCGAGGCAGTCTATTAGTTTTTTTTAAGAAAAAAACATAAGCTCTATTGAATACTAATTAGTTGTTCTAAGAGCGGTGCCTATGCGAAAGTAGCGGCTCACGTTGGATTTGAATCGCTGGAGATGAAATTCATTTGGAAAAACGTTCTCGGGGAGTTTATTCCACATACAAGCAGTTCTGCAAATAAATGAGTTCTTGAACAATAAAGTTCGAGGTGTACTGAGTTGAACCTCAAAACGATGAGCAGCCACAGTTCGTCGCGTATTTCTGATATGTACCGCTCTTGGTGGAATCAAATGTTCCAAGTCACATCTGGTTGAAGCTGTAATGATTCTGCAACCGTGTTAGGAATCACACGTTAAAAGGTAAGACCTCGTTAGTCCTCAGCTCGCACAACTTTAGATTTCTGATTTTTGTCGTTCGGTTAACGGAAAATCATATTTCATAGTCATGCATTACATAGTTACCTATTATTTATGTACATACTCTATTGGTTCGTACATGCATTTTTTTAAATTGATTTGACAAAGTTCATTCATCAGAGTGTACTTTGAAAGTTACAAATGTAACATTCAACATTATAGAGGTTATTTAAGTACAGAATCATTAGACATTGTTTTTCTTTCAGTTATCTTTCTGAATAATATCAAAAATCGTTCCTAATGGAGTATATATGAAAGCTTTATAATGGGAAACAGGATGAGACTGTACATTCTCAATATGCTTACAGCAAATGTATAACTAAAGATGTACTGTTAACATAGTACTTAAGTTTTGTCCGTGAGGTTGATTGCAAATGGTGCAATCAAGTTGGTAGAGAGAGTAATATATTGGTCTCGGTCAAGAATAACAGTGACATTACGTTTGTCTGATTTAGTTGTAATGAGACTGTGCAATGTCACTGTCATTCTTGACCGAGATCAATATATTACTCTCTCTGCCAACTGAATTCAAAATTGCGATTTTTACTCTCAAGTGAGTAAAAAAGCTACGTTGAAAATTCAGAGAAATTTCAATAATTCAATAAAAAGAAGTATTTGAAGTCATTCAGATAGATGAAGCAACAAAAAAACGTGTCACGAATTACAATGGTACACTTTCAAAATTTTACGCTCTATCTTTCGCACATGTCAGCCGCTCACAATCTAAAACTGCACAGGAGTAAATTGAACAAGAGTAAATCCCAACTTTCATTGATAAGTACGAAACGCAAAAGTACGGAAATTGAATGTCTGATCGATGTGCGACTTGGTGATGATGCACTTTCAATAGAAAACGAAAGCAAAAATACCTAGGACTGTGGTTAGACTCCGATCTCAGATTATACTAGCATGTTAGTGTAATTTGTCAGAACTCCTATAATATCTTACGGCAGTTGTACCGATAAAAATGAAGCTTCGCGAAGCACTGATATCCACATTCTCTTACTGTGATATCATCTATGGGTTTGCCATAATACAATCGGGCATAAATCGCTTCCAAAAAATTCAGAACAACTGTATACAGTTCTCTTATGGTGTAAAAAGGTTTGATCACATCGCAGCTAAATTTGAAGAATGTGGCTAGCTCAGACTGATTAAAATTAGGCAACTTCACCTTCTTGTTACAACTCACAAATTTATCCCTCAAATGAAACGTCACTATTTGAAAGATACGTAACATTTGAAACACAGAGTCACTTCTATACCAAAAATCGTGGTAAATTTATCAACCTCAAACACTTCACAGCTTGTTTCATTCGAAGATTGATATATAATTCATAATGAAGAAAAGAGAAATGAAACTTTATATGTTTTTCACCATTTTTCCTACCACGTAGTAACGGCTACATATATCAATTTATATATAATTCAATTGTCCTCTTTAATGCCCTTTCTAATGAGTTAGAACTGAAACGCGTAAGAAACTGAAACTGAACTTGAGATTAGCTAAATAGTTCAATTGGATATGGTTAATGCTCTCTTTTGTGATGTTATTGCAGTTCATTTTTTTTTAATATAACTTTCAAATATTCTTTCATTGGTGAAATTTTTGAATATCTGAGTATATTTATGTACTTTGCAGTAAGTTGAAATACAGCTGAAGCTGGACTTGGTCTTTCATCGTTATTTTTGCTTAACATAAACCTATAATTCTATCTGTGATGCCTATCATTGCGTCAATTTTTACTTCCGCGTAGAAAATTGTCTCTTTTCTTACAGATATTTCAACCAAAGCTTATGAATTTGGTAATCAATGTTTTGTTGGATTTTTATGATGTTTTCTCTAAGTTTAATAACATCAAACTTCCTGATAACTTTGCCAGATTAGATATTACAATTCTCTTTAGCAATGTCTATTTAGATACTTGTCTCAGATCTATTAATAAAAAATGAAAACGTTTTAGTCCATTTTGTAATATTTTCTTTTATTTTATCATTTTACTTTATTATGAAAATATATATTTATCTTTCAATGATAAAATTTATGAACAAATTTTTGATACTTCAATGGGAGCAAAGATAAGCCCAATTTTGGCTACATATGTTATGGATGACCTGCTAGATTTGGTTTTTCAGGTACTTACATTCAACCTCTTCGACCTCTTCGTCATAAAAAACATGTAGACGATATTATCATCTCTCTCCCATAAGATGGAATATCTGAGATTGTGGATATTTTTAACAATAATGATCCCTACATACATTTTACTATCGTAACTGAGAACGATGAACATGGGTTTTTTTCCTTGACACTAAGTTCATTAGAACACCGGAGAATATTCTCCTCGTTGATTGGTATCGTAAACCTATCAGTTCTGGTGGGTTCCTCAACTACCATGAACAGTCGACTAAAATTAATTTGACCAAACAAATGAAAAACCGCAATCTCTAGACTTCCGATCCTTCATTTCATTTAAAAAACATTAATATTTCACACCATTTATTTATTAATTAACTCCTATCCAGATCCTCTGTTGAAGAAGGTTTCATTCAGCACGTCTACCATTGAAGTTCAAACTCAATATTAACTATAATCAGTTTGATTAAACTCCCTTTCAGTCTAATAGTGATTCCTACAAATGAGACTTATCACTTCTTCACCTCACATCAAAGATGTGACATCTGAGTTGTGCAGATTTTTCAAAAACGTAAATGTAAAAGTAGGTTTTTGAACCATTAAACAAATAATAAATTGTTTTCTAAACCCAAACACAAAACTCTTGTAAATTTCCAATGAAAATTGGTTTACCCAATACCATGTATCAATTGTAGAAGAGAATATATTGGTCAAACATCAAGACTACTAGAAGATTAAATTATTTCTCAGAAAACGGAGAGTAGATTATACCCTGAGAGATGTGCTCTCGGCAACTTTCTTGATTCAAATGCAACACCTTGAATATACATCCACATTTTCTAAAACCTGGCATAATTCTAATGTGAGTGTATATAACACTATATGTATGTTACCTATATCAAAAATGAATCGGTCACGAAATATTCATCTGTTTAAATTCTGTTTTTCCGTTAACTAGTTGTTGCACCCCTACGAACGACAACCCTCAGAAGCCTAAACTTGTACGAGCTAAGGATTAATGAGGTCTTACCTTTTAACGTGTGATTCCTAACATTAATTCTAAAGATATAAAAAAGGGCCAAAACTAAGTTTTTTCAAATGGAATACCCCGTATTTTGGGATAGTTTCGAAATTTCGAAGTGATTTACGATCAACCATTTACGAAATATTTCTTGAAAAAGTAAAAAATGTGCAATAAAACGTCCAAACTGAAACTACGGGCTACGAAATCATCATTTCGAACGCCCTAGATGCCGATGAAATCAGCCGTGTTGTAAATAACAATTCGACGAGAGTTGATAAATGCCTGGAAGATAACGGAAATGTCTTCGAACATATTTTGAAATAGTTTTGATATTTTGTATGAAAAGACAACGCAATATTTTTGAATTTTCGCTTTCGGTTGATTTTTATATAAGGACTGTCTCATGAAAATACAGGGTGTTTTATTCGAAAAAACAAGGAATGAAGTATTTTGATGAATATATAATAGCTTATTAATGTATTCTATCAAACCTTTGAATTTTATGGGGAAATAACTCGATAGCCGAATACCTAGCTCTTTTGAGTTAACAAATGAATATATCGAGAACGGTTGATTTTTGGTATAGGGTTATTCCATAAACTTATATTAGAATTATGCCAGGTATTCAAAAATGTGAAAATATAGTTGAGGATTATAACAAATATGAAACGACATGGAAAGTCATTTACCTTCAAAATAAAATAAGTCTAGTTTTTGGCAAATATTTCAAAAACAACCAATGATATTCTCGATTTGAAAAGAGATTATTCTTATACCCAAAAATAATAAACATTAGTCAATTTTTTACTGACCTTGTAGGTCTTACCGTTTCTGTGATTGCAATAGTGGGATTAGCTAAAAAAATCGACATGTATATATAGCAGAGTTCGAAATAAGCTGCATTATTCGAACTAATCATCCTACTTGTTTTGCAATAGTCCCAAATCGGATCGGACGATACCAGAACTGTTCCTAAAGAACAAAAACAAATTTTCAAAACTACGTGTGATTGAACTTGACAAATTGAGAACAAAAAAAATCGAAATTCGTGGTTTGAGTTTTGTTTTCTGTCGATGGCGTTTTCATAAGAGGAACTTTCACACCTGGGCTGCATTCAAAAACTTACTCAGAGTATGATGATTGTACACTAAATCGTTGATAAACATATTTTAGCAACGAGTATCACTTGGCATCGTGTTTCTAATTACGTTGCATACTCGCCGGGAGTAACTTTAGGTTGTTCAAGTTGGGTTCAAGTGGTACAACAAATGTTGTATCATATTCTGGTTTAGTAACACTGATGTAAACTATCGCTAAAAGAGTAATCCACAAATATTAGCGAGGTTGTAAAAAAATTCTTGAAAGCAGAGTTACATCTATTTAATCCATCACGACAATGATATATTTCGATATTGATACTTTCAACACTTAACGAAATGATTTGTCATTTGTGAATGATTTGAAAAGTTGATATATCAATTCAATGAATGACCTGATGATGACCTATATCGAATCTGAAACGCAATAGCAAAATGTTTGTCATTCTTCAAGTGATCACATTCATCTATTAGATATATTGCAACTCTTCAGATGGATCCGCATATTAGCCTTGGTAATGAACCTTTTTCCGCAAAGCGGGCAGCTGTACGACTTCTCACCGGTATGTGTTTTTATGTGATATCTGTACGGTCCATCCTGGCCAAACTTTTTCCCGCAATATCTGCATTCGTATGGCTTTTCTCCTGTGTGCACCCTCATATGAGCGTTCAGTTTATCCTTGACAACAAATTTTTTTGGACACAGGGCACAAGCGAACGGTTTATCCCCAGTGTGGGTCATTATGTGCGGTTTTAGCTTACTCTTGCATGAAAGTCGCAAACCACATATGTCACAAACTACAGAAATATCTATACCAAGCTCCTTATGTGCTCTGGAGTAATGCTGTCTTAGACTACCAGCGTTGAGGTACTCTTTGTTGCAAATCGGGCATTTTGTTATCAGAGAACTCCTATCTTCTGCATGGATGAGTTTCAGATGTGTTGCGAGAGATTCTTTTTTTAGGTGTTTGCCGCAAATTTCGCACTGCAGGTTGTTCGTGATAGTGTGAGCTTTCAAATGTTTATAAGCCCACCGCCTGCTTCTCATAATTTTACCACACTTTTGGCATTTATAGAGATCATGACCTCTGATATGGTTCTCAAAAGTTTTTTTAGTGTCTTTCCTGTATTCGCATAAATGACATGAATAATGTCCATCCTTGTTGTGAAATTTCGAATGCAGACCAAAATCCATGTGGGTATTGAACAACTTCGAGCAATAACTACATTCTAAGGGTTCTTTTGTTTCATTCAGACTGGTGAAATTTTCAAGTATCAGTTTCAGTAATTCATCGGAGTTTCGGTGCTTCGTCTTTTTAGCTGTAGGCTTGCTTATTGGTTGAAAATCTGGGTCTTGACCGACGTCGACAGATTTGTTCTCTTTCGTTTCCTTCCTGGACTGTTTATGACAGCGTAACTTCATAGCAGATCGAGTCTTCTTGCTGATTTTCAATCTGCAAAATAAAGTTATTATAGTATGAGCACATTGAGGACTTATTGTAATTTGATATACTCACATTCTATCCATTCCTTGTACCTATTTGTATGAAACACACCGCTGTTCTCTTCCTAGTATACCAAAGGGTAGAGAATAAAAGATTTCTGAAAAACTGCAAAAGGTTCAATATTCGAAAAGGTTAATTTTCTCGGTTGAAATAATATTGCTTTACAGATAAATCATTTATTATTGAAATATAAAATTACTAAAGTACTGAAACAGAACTGATGAGAGAATCAAAATGGAGATGAAATAAAATTAGAAACTATAATTTCAGAGTATAATTTGAGGGGGTTCGTAGTTGAATAAATATCTCCTCACTCTGAATTTATTGTTATGGTGGCGGCCAAACTAGGCTACACAACTAATCCATCAGAGTAACCAAAATCAGTCTCCATAAATATTTCAAGTCTCCAGTTTATTCATAAAACTATTTACTATTACGAATAGTAAAAACTGATGTTTAATATACTCAGCTGAAGAATATCGTCTAGCCTCAACTAGAGTTTGAACAAATTTTTACAATCAGTTTGTACTCCAAATATTTGCAATGGGATTGAAACGGATATCACACACAGAGACGCTACACAACGTGATATATCAAAAAGTGTTAATAAAACATGTCTGTCGCATGAAGCAAACGTTATTTCGGATAGATTTTCTTTCCCTGAAATTTTCTATTTGCTACATATATGAGTATAATGATGAAAAAGTAGAAACCCATTTTGTTTTCTCCGAAAAAAACTGACTTATATAGTCCGCTACGACTTCTTTGGGTGAAGCGCATCCGGAACATCCAATTTTCCATGATTCTGGGTCATAAATCAGGCTGAATTTGACCGATGGCATAGCTTATTTTTGCTTTGAGGACCACTGCGGTTTGTGGTTTATTCGCATACACCTTCGACTTAAGAAAACTCCACAAAAAAGTCTAATGGGGTCAAATCACACGATCTCGGTGACCATTTCACATCACCTCCAAGTGAGATGATCATGCCCTTAAATCGCTCGTGCAGAATATCCAATGTGGCTTGAGCTGTGTGGCATGCGGTGCCGTCCAGTTGAAACCGCATGTCGTTGGTGTCCAGTTCATCCAATTCAGGCCAAAAGAAGTTGGTAATCACCGATTTATAGTGCTCGCCGTTGACAGAAATAGCCTGGCCAACGTCATTCTCAAAGAAATATCGAACGACGACGTGGCCTGGATCAGTTGAATTATGTATGGGAGCAGACTGAAGTCACAACAGAAAATTCGCCAAGTTGTGGTCTACGAAAGGCAGAGTTCTTGTGAGCGACGCGAAATCGACTGCCTGCACACTCTCACAGACAACGGCTATGTTTTCGGTAGATCTCGCGTTTCGTCGATGAACGGCAGTTGGTTGATCGTTTACTGAACCAGTGGACTCACCATATTGCGAATTGTTCTCTCGGTAGGACGATTATGGCTGGCGTAAAATGGGCGATGCGCGCGGTACGTTGCCCATTTTGATAAAATAATTTTATTATTTGCACGTGTTGTAGAATGCTATAGCCGTCCACGGTGATTTGTCAAAACAAACTGAATAACATATTTGACAGGTGTAGCTTCAACAAGATGGCCTTTATCAATTGTCGAAGTTCTCAATTCCCTGTTGGAAGACCCTATACAGGGTGATGCAAATTCGATCCTCACCATTGGGATATCAGACACTATGGTTAAATTAGGGCAAAGTTGCGCATTTACCTGACTAATAATGTGCAGTTGAGAAAGTTCTGAAATTCCGAGTATATCCGGAGATATCCGAAAAAAACAGAAATTTCGGAAAATGTTTTTTTCTGGCTTTATTTATCGAAGGATTCGAAAATAAATAGCACTTTCACGTAGACACTTTTTCCCTGCTACATTATGATGTTTTCAGTTTTGCTATCCGACGTTTCGTCTTCCGGCCACCATCATCAACTTTATTTTTTCTTATGGGTGCTACATCGGATTCTTTCTGTTTTAAATAGAACCAGATTTTACCTTTTCAATGATCTTATCATAAGTTATCATTCTTTTTTGAAAAAATTGGAGATATAATGGGAAATTATAAATTCTTATCATAAAAGGTTTTGACTTTGATGTTTCTAAATTTGACTTTCAATTTGTTACACTCAATGACATTTTGTTATTGTACAAGTCATTGAATTTATGACGAAAAATGGATTTCACGAATGAATAAAAAAAGAGATATGATGCAAATGTTATACAAATACGATAGAAACAGTTTTAGACATCGAAAATGTATTTAAACTTGTATCCCGAAAGACGACAACCACATCGAACTGTGTTCAAATTATGGGATCAAAATCTCACCAAGTTTGGTTCATTTGAAAAGCCGAGGAAAAAATAAGCGATCCCAATGGTGAGGATCGAATTTAAAACACCCTGTATAACTGGAAAGTTCGTCCTGCTATAAATATGAGCGCGTCGAGTGAAACAAATGAAATAATTATGAAGTAAATGAAATATAGTGTTGAGTAATTATATTGAAACTATACTTATAGAATTATCAACAAGAAGTAATACAAATCAGGAAATTTTGAAACAACAAAAATTAATTGGCGTTCCGGGGCGGCTTCATTGATTCCAGTGGCGTATTTGCTTTATCAGCTGCAGGAAAACCCGGAAAAACATGCAGCACCACATCATCTGAAGATCTTGAGTTATATTTTGAATTACTGAATAGAGTGGTTAAATTTTATTAAGCTTAATACTTGGTATTAAGAACTCACAAATACGACTTGCGTAAGAAAATCAGTAAATTTTGAATACACTGGTTCGTTACTTGGTGAAAATCAATAACACTGTAATGAATCTAAAGCCGGCCCTGACAGACCGAGAAAACACATGACTCATCGAGAATGTATTCGCGAAGCCTACGCGAGTAATCTGGAAACGTGCCGCAATGACGAGAAAAGATCGGCAATGTTCGTTGCCGCAATATAAACGGCGCTTCCCTGTTCGACAGTCAGTCTGTACTTAGAAAGCGAGCTGTTAACTAATTATGAATATAAATTGACGTGTGTAAATAAATTAGTGAAATATTGTAAAAATAAATTAGTTTAAGACAGTTAGTGCTTTAATTCGTTACAAACACTATTCCTCAGTTGGACTGGTGGCCCAACTACTGTTGTAGTGTAACACGTATTGAAAATGACTTCTATATTGTTGAAAGTTGTGACTAATGACAGGAATAAATAAGTAAATGTCAATAATATAAAATTCAGGCTTTTATTTACCTACTTGAATATGTTAAGTTAAAATAATGTAAAATGAAATTTTGGAGAGTCAATCTCCTTCAACTCTTACGGACGAGTCCCTACATTATAGAATGAACCACTCATTTCAGCAGAACAATAGAGTGTGTCTCGAGTTCGTAATAGTAGTAATATTGAAAGTACGTCGGTAGAATCTCCTTGAAAAAGTTAATAGTAATGAAAATGTTTTATTGAAGTATTAACATTTCTGAAACTCAAAGGTAATGAAGCTTGGGAGTTATCTACTGATTTATGAGATCATTTTTATTTAATTTATATACAAGTTCATATATACATTGTTGACTAGTTGTACACCCCTGAAACGCCGCACACCAACAAAAATTATGTAACTCCAGCTTATTATGTAAAAAATACAGTTTAGCTCAGCCTACTCGAAACTGAACTCCTATAGGTTATACTTTCTAACGATGATGTGAATTTGTGAGAGTAGTGTTTTTTCTGCGTTTATTATAGACATGGAAAACTGATGAATTTGTAAAATAAATTACTTTCACTCACGGGAAGCACAAGATACTACAAC
>WOGN01007400.1:0-11857 GCA_015342105.1 Leptinotarsa texana | reverse complement strand
CGGCATTAGCTGGGTGAGTTGTATGTTTTTCCGTTGAGTATCTGCCACACGTACCAACAAAGTAGTAGGTCTGCATGAGAGGAAAGGGGGAACCCTGAGCATGTCATAATGCACCTCTCCGGAATATATATTATGGAATAAATATATATGGAATATATATATTATGTTTACTACTATACTTTGTTTAACCAAATGACTAGAAAACCTAAGCGCAACCTTAGAGTCATCGATGGGTTCTCCTGATTCGTTTGGTTACATTTTGTGCAAAAGTTTAACATGTTGCTAATTTTATTCAACACTTTTGTTTATAAGGGACATTATGTGAATGATCTTTTAAGGATAAATAAATCTCACAGAAGTTATTGTTGGAGATGTTTCCCGTTCATCCAGCAGTAGGATCATGCTGAAATCAGTCGAATATAACCTCTCATCAGTACTGAAAAAAAGATCCTACACAAACAGCAGTGTGCTTGGAACTTGATTATTTAAAAAATTCTCATTGATCAAAATTTTTTTTCGAATTGAATTTTTTATTAAGAAATCTTAATAATTTTCAAAATTGAAGCCTGGAATTTCTTTTTTTGGAGCTATTCCTTGAAGACTTCAGGAAAGATCATCGCTGGAAAAATAAAAAATCCATTTGTTCATGTACAATCAAAGTTGTCAAATAATCAAAAATAGTATTAGAGCAGTGAACATTTTCTTTCATTCATTACAGTTGGTTTTCTTACTGAAAAAAACCTTCATCAATTTTTTTTTTCGTTTCAATTGTTCCAAAAAATTTCAAAAAAATACTTTGCTTATGGAACAACTTATTTTTTTGAAATCTCATAATCAAATATTAATATAAAGAATTCTTCATTGATAAAAAACTGCTTTTTTGTAATCCGAAGAATTATTATTTCATTAGCTTATTGAATTCACACTTTGTTATAAACAAAAACTTTTCGTTTTTCTTCACTCAGCTTGTTTTTCAGTTTTCATCTGTGAATGCTCAACATATAGTTATTAGCGGTTTATAGATTTTTTTCCCATCCTTCAGAGATTTCCCACATTTTTGTTCATTTTTGTTGAATGATGGAGAAGTAACAATCCAAAAAACTCCTTTCCCAAAAAATACGATACATGATTATTTTCATTTAGTTTTTTAGTAGTAGTTTATGATGAAACAAACTTACTTGTCGAACGGTTTGGTTCCAAATAAGTGGGCTATGCTGTTAACTGACCAAGTTCCGTTCAAAACAATTATGTATCGAGCCATGTAGCTGACGAAAAAGGAATAATAGTAGGTTTCATTCCAAGCGTAGACTGGCACAATCACTGGAAGTACTATAGCGAAAATGACGTAGAGAGGTTTATAGTACCTGAAAACATATTTCAATAAATTATACAAATACAGTTAACTATTTGAGTTTCATTAAATTCGAAACTTCGGCAAGAAGACGATTGTTTTCTTCAGAAAAAAAGTTATTCCTGTTACCCAACCTTCTTCAGAAAAATTATATGAATACAATTAAGATATGGTGAAGTTTTATATATCTCAAATAATTTTCATTTATTCAAAATTTATTTATTTATTTATTTTGACCTCTTCAAAGAAGTCCCTCTCAGATATAATACACTTGCAGTGCTGATGTGCACTTATAGATATGTCCTTAAGCTCTCTCAGCGAATCGGTTTTATCTCCTCAATCGTTCAATCTTAGGAACAGAAAAAAGTCACAGGGTACCAAATCTGGTGAATACGGTGACTAAGACGTGATTACGGGTTTTTTTATCAAAAAATCACGAACATGCAATGACGAGTGATCACATACATTATCGTTATACAAAAGCCATGAGTTTCTTCACCATACCGAATGGTTTCTTCGTATTGCTTCTCGCAAAATGATACTCCTTATTGACAATGGTGGACGATTGGAATTTGGTTTCGATGTCATAACCATATATCAAAGATTTAAGTCCTAAATTTTCAAATAATTTGCAGAGCATAAACATAAACAAATAAAAGAATTGCCAATCGAATGAACTAAGCTTGCGAAATTTTAAAATTCGCCTTATTTTCTAGAAGACGTCATATATCCTTAATCAGAGCAATAATATGTTTGAAATCTGTTTTAAATCTGTTTTTCCGTTAACCAGCTGTCGCACCCCTACGAACGACAACCATCAGAAGTCGAAACTTGTGCGAGCTAAGGATGAATGAGATCTTACCTTTTAACGTGTGATTCCTAACAATAATATTAAATTTCACAACAAAAAGTTATGAGTGGTAAACAAAACTAATGGAGATGTGACTTGACCCGAGATTGACCTCAGGACCTCTGGTATAATAGTCTAGAGTTCAAACCATTACTGGAAGAAGGTGCTCAATGTGACATGGAGCCATTTGGGTATCTGGTCATTATATTTTCGTTTATAAGCAATAAACTTCCCAAGTACATGGTTCCATTCTCGTTTTCCATTAGAAACTATGTATTTTGGTAAATCGATTAAGTTTGACATTTGACGTAGAGATTTCCCAAGGCTTGAAAGATAACTGTGGCCTAGACTTTGTGAGTTATAAATTTGGTTAATGGTGATTGGTTCAAAGGTGTGGATCATTTTGGATACTTACCCAAACAAGAAACAACATAAGCCCAAGAATAGCATACTGAAGCTGAATGTGAAAATATCAATAGAAATATTGAGGAAAGAATAAAGGAGATGATAGTGAAATCATTTCACTCACTTTTTTTGGAACATGACCAACGGGTCTGCCTCCAGGTCGGACATATCAATGGTTTTTCCTTTCTCTATGACCGCCGGGTGTTTCTTACTCATCAGCCAACCAATGTGTGAGAAAAAGAATCCTCTGCTGGCGTTGTGAGGATCTGCATCCGTGTCACTGAACTTGTGGTGCTGTCTGTGGTCTCTTGCCCATATGTAAAGACAGTTCTGTCACAAGAAAATATTAGTCATCAGTTGTGTTCACTCTTACTTCCTTAGTTTTTTAATTTGCTCAATTTTCAATGCCACATAAGGCGTTAAGAAGTATTATTATTAATTAGGTATAAATTGATATATGTAGCCGTTACTACGTGGTAGGAGATCATGATGGAAAGAGAAATGAAAATTTCTATGTTTTTTACCACTTTTATTTGTAACTAACGTTACTGCAGTCTCGTCCTATACGGACATTTTCAAACTTAAACAATAAACTAAGAATGATTCATTACATTCATTAATATATACCATCCAGGTAGTTGATTGAGTACCTGAATTTGCACTTCACAATGCACATGTACCAATTTAAAAACCGGAGAGTAAATTAAATCGATTTGGTATTTAACAGGTTGCACCCGCAATATTTATGCTTGTGAATTTCCAAGGATTCTAAATCATTGAGTTTGCAACCCTTCCTTACATAGTGCAGAATTTCCGTATCTTTTAGATTCGGAAACTTATGGTTGCACTTTCGTAAAAACCTGATAATACCTTGAAATTGCCAAAAATATCACCAAAAAGCACTGCTATAATACAATACTGCCTGTTTTATACACAAATAACAAATGTTATCAAAAAACACTAAAACGATTCACCAAAATATTTATCAGTCCCGGTCCGTAACGGCATTCCGTCCAAATATTTAAATAAAAAACAAACGCAGTCTTATACTAGCGGAGACCAACTGGAGGCTAGCCTCCTCTAACGATATGATTTTTGCAACTAAAATTACAAATCAGGACGTATGTCGCTGGTTGAATCAGTCTAGCGGAGCTTGTGTTTTTTAAAACGGTCGGAGGCTTGGCTCCCTTGCAACGTATGGCATTCTTTATTTCGGGTTGATGGTTTATTCGTTATTCGTTCATGGGCGGTGCGTTTGAGGTTTGTTGATGTACGATACAGTGTGGTACGTTCTACGTAGTGAGTGATAGTGTTTTTTCGGGCATATTATGTATTTATATTGAAAATCAACGGTAAAGTAATGATACCCAAGCATTTTTAGAAAAAAATGGTCATAATTATTTGTCAATATCTTTTAATTTATTGCGATGAATAACCTCAAATTTTATGGGAGGGCTAAGCCTCCCTTGCCTCCTCTGACGAGCCGCCGCTGAAAAGCAGACCACTTTACTGGGTAAAAGGTAATAGAATATATTATTTATGAGTCTAGCATACAGCATATGAACCTATCTAAACCTGTCTGAAAGATTCACTCACCTGTCCGGCTACCGTTTGTAGAAGGATGAGAATGAGTCTCAAGGAAAAGGTTGCTTTGAAACATTTGTGGGAGTAAAGCCTATGCGCCCCAAATGTAACGCCTTCAGCTGACATGAGACCAACAATTACCACTGAAAAAAAATATCAATTACAATTTTTTCCTGAAAATGGACAAACATATATGCTTTTGAATGAAACAATAATATATATCTAGAAACGTTTTTGGCTTTCCACTTCTTCATTAGTAAATAGAACATAAGAAACTTACAAAAATAGCTTCAAGGAATACTCAAAGTTCATACTTCTCAAGAAACATCTACATTTGGCATCTTAACAATTTTACGATAGTATTCTAATGAAGGCAGAAAATAAAACAAAAACGAAAAAACAAAAAAGAAAACCAATCAAAATGATTTTCCATTGGCAGAGCGATTATCAGTGGATGAAATTGTATTAGCCAACGAATTCCATCTAATGAATTTTAACTTTACCAAAGCGCCTGTGGCTAACTTAGTGTATGACATGGACTTCATAAATAAGAATGTACCTATGTGCCCTCACACATTTTATATGTCCCTAATAATGACCTTTCAGAATTAATTCTCAGCTTGAAAAATTCAACATCCCTTGACATGAATGGATTCAGTAATATTTTTCTGAAACAAATTGGTCCCAGTATATGCAAACCGTTAACAGTATTAATTAACTTATCAGCACAAAAGGGGATTTTTCTAGAAAAACTAAAATACGCAAAGAAGTATCCAATATATGAAAAAATGGGACCAGAGTGATCTGAATAACTATAGATCAATAAGCATTATTTCTAGTATTTCAAAACTATTCCAGCTGAATATGAAAAACCAGCTGTGTAGATGTGTGCTTTCTTCGACAAATATAATCTGCTTTCGTCATCGCAGCCTGGTTCCATTAAAAAGAAAAGCACAGAATCTACTCATGTAATGAAACATCTGGACAACAACAAATTTGTGATGGGCCTATTTCTGGACTTCTCACTTTTTCCAACACCAAATAGTTATTTTTAACACTTCGAGGGGTAAGTAACATACTTACCCCAGAAATTACAAGTTTCCAACCCAACGGTGTCGAAACTATATTGCCTCCCAAAAATCCACAAACCGAAAAAATCAATGTGCCAATGTGCTACCAAATAGCAAAGTGGATCACTAGGAAATTTGAAACCTTGTCTATTGCGAAACCAAGTTTTAGTATAAAAAACTCTTTAGAGTTCATACAACATACAAAAAACATGGTTCTGCAAGAAGGTGAGATTTTTTATGTTAGTTCCTTATTTCCTAGCGTCCCAATTCCACAGACCTTGCAATACCTCAGGGAATTACTAGAGAAAAGTAATTTCAATAATAACGAAATCGATGAATTCATTTCTCTTACTAATTTGTGTATGAAACAAAATCGGTTCCAGGTAGAAGGTTGCTTTTATGAACAACAGGAAGGAACGGCCATGGGAAACCCTTTGTCCCCCTACCTGGCAGACCTGTTTATGAGCAGATTTCAAATGGAAAACAAAGAAAAGTCTAAGTATTTTCCTAGGATTTGGCTAAGGTATGTGGATGATATTTCCGCAATATTCGATACCAAAAAATCGAATATTGAGAACTTTGTTTCCATTTTAAATAATAAATGTCTATCAATAAATTTCACGTTAAAGTGATGAAATAGGGGACAACTACCATTGCTTGACGTTTTGGTAATGGGGAGCCAATATGGAGGGTTAGAATACGATACATTCAGAAAAGAAACAAGCACGTACAGGTATATTTATGAGAGTTCACATCACTGTGGACAGCACAAACGTGTTGGGTTGAATTTTTTAGTGCATCGTCTTTTGACTTTCCCTCTAACACATGATAGGTTCACAAAAGAAAGACGTACAATACAGGAAATAGCAGACGAATTAATCGACCTTGCTTTCCTGCAGGAACCATGGACATGAAATACAGGCCGAGTAAACGGACCGAGCAATATTCCTGGTGAGGTAATAGCGTGCATTGGGGTGAAACCCAGAGCATGTCTGGTCGTCAAGAAGTATATTAATTATTTTTCGCTTACAGTATTTTGCACCCAAGACGTGGTAGGCATCCAAATTTCCCTACCGGGCAAGAAGGGTAGAACGAATAATATCGCCTGCTCTGCCTACTTTTCGGAAGATTCGGATACTGTACATCCTCTAGCAACAAACTACAAATCGTAATGGGATGTGACGTCAATTCACACCATACAGCGTGGGGTAGCACGAATATAAACCATAGAGGTGATTTACTCTTTGATTATATAGTAGGGGAAAGGTTGTCTGTAATTCATGAGGGCTCGGAACCAACTTTTGTCACTGGTAATAGAAAAGAGGTATTAGACTTAACCATTAGCTCACATTCTCTGAGCAACAAGATACACCATTGAACTGTATCTACGGAACATTTTTGTTCAGACCATAGATATATTATTTTAAATATTGAAACAGGTCTGAGACCAGTAGTGAAATATCGTGACTCAAAATATACTCATTGGAGTGGTTTTAAAAACTCCCTCCTGTCGTACTTTGAATACGGATACATTACTGTTCACAACAGTAATGATATGGATACAGTAGCGACGCAATTTCGCGAAGTAGTGATCTCATCCTATCACGAGAAATGTCCACTGAGGATCAAAAGAGATAACAATAACTCTTCTTGGTGAAACAAAAGCCTTGAAAAACAAAGAAAAGATGTTCGACGATTATTCAATCGAGCTAAAGAGTCACGTAACTGAGAGCTTCATAAAACTACTCTAATGACATACAATAAGGAAATTAGAAAGGCAAAACGGAAGACTTTGAGGAAGTTCTGTAAGAGTATCTCAGATTTACCTCGCAGTACAAGAATTCACAAGATCCTCTCTAGAGAGTCGACTGCTGAAATTGGGTCGCTTGAACGACCCGATGGAACAATCACAATCGAATGAAGATACGTTGGAGCTTTTGATAGAAGTCCACTTTCCTGGAATATCTACCTCTTGATAACAACAGACCTCCTATCTTTGAGGGCGCTGAACGCCCAAAAAATAACAGGTCACTGTCACTTGAATCATCATATGCAGAGACTCGGCCCTTCGGAAGGAGGTGTGGGTCTAGAAAATGATGAAACAGCGGAATATATACTTTGTGCTTACCCTGCTGGTGACCGGATTAGATTTTCATTGTTTAGCAGAGCCGTACTCTTCCCATCTGACCTGAAAAACCACTCACCATACAAACTTATCTGCTTCGTTAAGAAACTGGGTTCATTTGTTCGAGTGTGAATAGGTGTGAACCACAATAAACCCTTGCGGGTTGCGGTGGAGGGTCGAATGGACCCACTCATTTTTGACCTAACCTAACTCACATTGCTTGACTTCTATAACTTAATTTGTAATGTACTGTTTGGAACCTTTGGTGTAGTAGTTAATATCAATGGAGTTTTTTCTCAATACCAAACCATTATTTTAACAATTAGACACGTGTTTCGATTACCAAGTGATCACCTTCAAGAGGAAAATTAAACTGGGTAATGAAACTCAAGTACTTATTGAGATGAAGATAAAGTTGTTTCTCATAAACAGCAAATATACTGAAATCAAATTTTCCTAAGTTTCAGTGTAGTTTCTTGAACACCTTGTTGTTGTTGTATTTATTCATCTTTCAGATCATTATGATATTAGACATGTCAATAATAAAAATAACAATAAATAACTATAAAGATATAAATAAATAAACATATACCTATCAAATAAAACAGGCACTATACAAGACACTACAAGTGACATATTGATGCAAATTTTAAAATCATAGACAAATTATTATAAAACAACATAACATAATTATTTACAATTAAAAGGTTCAATATAAAAACAGGAAGGAAAAGCAGTAAGAACAAGTTATATCAAGATATCCCTTTGCAGGAATTCATCTAAGCTATAATAACCCCCGTTCGTCAATAATTGTTTGATATGGTTCTTGAAACTTACTAAGTGTAGGTCCTTGACATCCTGTGGCAATGAATTATGAAGTATGATGCCGTTATACCTAAGAGATTCCTTGAATGTTGAAGTTTTGGGATTTGGGATGGTCAAGTGTTTAGTTCATGTTGCATAATTATTAGTGACTGACTCGTGATTGAAATGAACTATGTTGTATTCCACATGTAGCAGAGCTTTATAAGTATAGATACAGGGTAAAGTTAATATTTTATATTTTGAAAATAAATCTCTACAGCTAGATCTCGGTGTAATGTCAAATATGATTCTCATGATTCCATGATTCTTTTTTGTAGAATAAATACACGTCTTGTGCCAGTAGAAGTACCCCACATTAGTATATTTTGAGCCATGTGAGAATAGGCCAAAGAATAATAAACCATCTTGAAACCATCTAAGTCAAGCAACTCTTCGAGCTGGCGTATTGCAAATATTGCTTGGTTCAATTTTTTACACACATGATGAATGTGTGGTTCATACCTAGGAGTTTGGCTGTTTCAGATAGTTGGACATTTTTAAGATTCAATATCATTCTCAAGGAGTCCCAAGTGAATTTTTTCATTTGCATTCAGTTTTAGTTGGTTTCTGTCATACCAAAAAACCATATCGTTCATGACTGGGTTTATATTGAATTCTAACTCATCTATTGTGTTACCAGATACTGATATGGTAGTGTCATCTGCGAATATTACGGTGTAACCATGTTTGATATATTTCGGGAGATCATTTATATAGATTGAAAACAGCAGCGGTCCTAGTATTGAACTTTGTCTATATTTTCTGTACGTAGCCCAAGATTGGTTTTGCCAACATACATCTCACAATACGATTGTGTGACGGAAAAACTTTATTTGCTAGGGGGATCTTTCCTAAAATATCAATGCATAAGATAGAGATGAGTATTTGAGCGAAGTGGAAAACTCTGAGTACGTCAGAGCCAACTGAGTCATTCAATTTTCATAATAAATTGCACATTCTAATTAATTTTTTAATTTAACCGGTGATATGACAGTGTTTACCCTCAAAAACTTTCTTTAGCCACCGACCTTTTTATTCGCACCAATTCAGCATTTCATTGAACACTTTTTTTGCCTCATTTGAAACATTCCTTAGATTTTTTAGTCAGATCATTCATATATAATAATGACACAAGAACAGATCCTTGGGGTACCCAAAGTTGATATTTTTGGCAAACGAGTAGAACTCCTTGATATGACCCTCTATTTCGAATTTCAGGAAAACCCGAAGAGTTCTTTCGATTAAAATGATCTGAATAGCCTCAATTCTACATCTCTGATACCATAACATTTAGAAGAGTATTATGATCAAGAGAATCAAAGACCGTTCTGAGATCAAAATAAAATGCTGCCAACTACTGATGTAGATAACTAACGGCAAGAAATTGCCAGGTGCTATAGGCTACTAACAAATGATATTCTTCAGAACATAAGGGAAAAAACAAAAATTCGTTCATAACTGAGTTCAAACAGAGGAAAAAAGCTGAACCGACAGCGCTGCGATCTTATAATTTTTTGACACAGAACACGCATTCTAAAATTCTGAAACACGGTGTTCCGTGTCGAAATTGTCGTGACGTGTCTGTCTCGCGTGGAGTCTAGTTTGAAGATTTCAAAGTATTCGTGGCACTTGCGGTAAATCTGTGTTGTAGATGTAGATTAGTGGGGTATTTGTAGTCGTAACTTTAGTGGTGGCAGGGGCAACAACTATCTACCCGTTTCTTACCATACGGTAGTACTGATACGGTTTAATATTTAGCACACGATTCGAAAAAAACAAAAAAATGGTAAAACCTGTTAGAAAATCCTCGAACAAAAATCCTCCTATTCTAAGCCACGAATTTATAATCCAAAATCATGCTGATATTGTGTCTTGTGTGGCAATGGTCTTCGTCGTTGGCCTTATGGTACAAGTGAGTACTTTTGAAAAGCTTTGAACCTAGGTTAGAGTGTAATGTTTGCTTTTTATTCGCAGGCGACAACTCCAATAGCTTCGATTTTCATTACTCTGCAACACAATGTAACTGAAGCTGGAGAAGTGCCTCTATTCAGCCCAGGAATCAAAGATTGGGCCTGCGTATTTTTCTACAGCTTGATCTGTATTGTGATTCATGCTATCATTCAAGAGTACGTTCTCGATGTAAGTACTAGGGAAAATTTCTTGAAATATGAAGCATTTTTAATTTTTTTTTTTATTTTAGAAAGTATCCAAGAAGTTGCACCTTTCTAAATCCAAGCTGGCAGTGTTCTCTACAAGCGGACAGCTGCTATTCTTTTACATGGTTTCTGCAGTATGGGGCATCGATGTTATCATTAAGGAACACTATATTTTTGACATTGCCAGGCTCTGGTCTGATTACCCTGCGCCAATGTCCTTTTTGTTGAAGCTTTACATCATCGTGCAGCTGGCTTATAATCTCCATGAGATTCCTGAGCTGTACTTCCAGAAAACAAAGAAGGAAGAATATGCCAGCAAGGCTACCCAAAGCATTGCAGGGATTCTGTTGATATTCATTCCGTATTTCCTAAGGTAAGGTGGCTAGTTCATTCTAATTATAGAAATGGGAACTCAATGCTTTCTTTTCAGTTTCAACCGACTGTTGGTTTGCTTGTTGGTGCTCCATCATGTTTCGGAAATCTTTAATCATGCTTCTCAGCTCATCCAAACTGTGGACAAGGAGGAAAAATTCACTAGAGGTAAGTTCAGTAGTCTGCCTTGAAGTTGTTTCTTTTATGTTCAAAACTAGGTCAAGGTATGCCGAATATGTCCCATATGGACTAACTACAATATTTGCAGCCGGTTCTTCAGTGGTGGTGTCAGCACAAACTCCGGAGGAACTGGAGACTCAGATACTTATAGTTACCAGTGCATTCGGAGCTTGTGTAAGAGAAATAATCTTATTCTGAATGTTGACAAAGCCGCGTAACTCAATTTTAAATACAGCAAGAATTTTCCCAGTTTGTCTTCTAAATTACAACTCTTCAATTGATACAAATTTTCAGGGCATCATCTTGATATGGATGTCAGCTGATACAATTAATTTTTGTTCAAATATTCATTGAATAATTGTCTTTTCTCACAACGCTTTATAATTGGGGGACATCTGCGAATTCAGACATAATTTTTGTCGATCAAAATCAACTCATATTATGTCCAATACTATTACATTATTTCATCTTCCAGGGATAAATAAATAACATAAATCTTCGTTGAATTTGAAGATTGGTTTCATGAGAACTCTTCTGTGTCTAAAGAAAACATTTTTATATTGACACATAAGAACTTTTAGGTCACAATGTAAAATTTTTATATTGATATACAATTCAGAGATTTTTTTAACTCTCTTGATTCTTTTTGTATGAATTTTTATACTGGGGATTTACTGCTTCAAAACCATTGACACTTTAATGTGTTCATGTTTGTGAGACTCTCACTATACAATAAGCTTTCTCAATCATTTTCATATTGAGTATCAAAGCAATAAGTTCATTAATGAATCACAATTTGGCTTTCGTTTAAATCGTCCAACTACTAGTGCAGCTACAAGGGTTGTCGAGAGGCTGATTGAGGGTGTTCTAACAAGGTCACCATATTGGTATTACTCTCTG
>WOGN01007399.1:0-11858 GCA_015342105.1 Leptinotarsa texana | reverse complement strand
GTGATAACTGGACTTATTCCTCCGAGATCTGACTATTTATACGGTCGCTGGAGTACTTTCACCTAACCCTCCTTTCACTTTTTCCGCTTCATTGGTTTTAGATCGATGTTCTTTGAAAGCGTGTTGTTTAGTTCCTTGAACTATATTTAAATTTAATTTTTTAGTTTCATATGCTATAAGAGCATGTTTTATAGTCTTTTTAAACTATATTTATTTCATGTAAACTTTGGGATCAATCAGCCATATATTGTTTAGAAAAATGACCATTGACATTTTCGGTTACGTTCAGCGCCATCTGCACACGAATAGATCAAGCAAAATTGTCGATATATCAAGGAGGTTGCGTACAGCGCCAACTGCCCGCGAATAGATCAAGCAATAATGTAACTACATATATCGACTACAGATTCCGAGCTTGAGATTAACAAGCAAACTGACAATCAAACAAACATACATACAGGTGAAGCTAATATAAAGCGTGTAAAAAGGATCGCGTTCTTTATTCTCGTCAGGAAATTCTTTCCTAGAAAAGTTTGATCACTAGATTTCACGTTGTTTCACTTACGAATACATTTTGCACTGTATTGACTCTGCTTTTCACTTCTTCAGAGTGTGATCTCTGGAGTCATTTTTGTTGTATCGTTCAAGTTGAGTTGAGTTTGTGGGTTTTATAGGAGCATCACTACACAGTTGCGATATTTTCACAGACACACTGTTTTCTTTTGGAAGGTCAGCATTATTTTCCACACCTAAAGTCTGACTTATTGTTTTATAATGTAGTCGATGTTACTTATTTTGAATCACTGACCGATAATTCTTTTGAGCTTCATTTTCTTATGTAATAAATGACTTCATTTTACTAGAAAGTTTCATTCTTGAATTATTATAGAAGTATGAAGTATCATTGAGTTCAAAAATGAAGGTTGTCTCATTTGAAGTGGTGAGGCAAGGAATTCTCCAAGGCTTCATACTACGACTACTATACTTGACATATACTAATTACCTCAAATACCGTAAATACCTTAATGATAATTGTGTCCTCAGGACTATACTAGTTTCACAGATGGGTCTGTCAAAACCAGCATTACGATACGCAGAAAAGATGATCTAGTTTGGGAATGAGAATTTAGAAACAAGAAATATTTATAATATCAAGATTGATGGTGAAAAAATTGAATTGCTTTCGAAGTACTACAGTTGAGAGTTTGGGACAGCAGAAATAGTATGGCATTAGGAAATTTGTATTGCAGTAAAAATCGTTATCAATAGGTCTTCAAGAAAGCAGTGGTGTAAATCATTCGTGTTCATAAGAAGCTGACTGATTCAGTTGCAATTTTGTTTCTCACATCTTCCATATGGAAAATTTTCATAATGCCTGAATCTTTTTCGATTCTTGTTTGTGTCTGGTGTAGTATATGATTCATTTATTATACGTGGACTTTTTCCTATTATACGCAAAGATGTGTTTACAAACGATTAATTCATTTCGTTCTCCACCATCACTGGAAAAAACAGCTTTTATTTTCTTCGTGATAATATTCATAAATATACTTCGTTTTCGGTATCGCCAATAGGTATATCTACATCGATCGATCGAAAATCAGAATTTGTTCAGTGTCCCGGTATTAACAGATTTCCTACAAATGGGAACATCCGGTTCTCAAATGAATGCAAGATTTGTTATGATAAGGGGAAATTGTTGTTTTTGGACAACCGAATTTTATCACATCATTCTTCTTTTGTGAACCCTCGCGTGATTTAAGGGAACTCATTAGGCCTTCCATTGAAGCCTTCACACGTTAAACTATCAATTTATACTTAGTCTTTAGATCATTAATCAACGTTATTGTTACACAATTAATGGAATCGGTTTCTTTCGCCGTTCCTTTATGCTGAAACTCTTTCCGCCTTGGATGTGTACCAAATAATTACGTTGCGACAAAAATATACGGGGAAAATATTTTCCAGTAACACGTATGTAAGGAAAATCCATTTAATTCTTGTCAGTTTGAAGACAAATTGAGTGTATGAACATAGAATGTATTCATTCGCAAATTGAATGTATGAACATAGAATGTATTCATTCGCAGTTTCTAGTTGTGAATGAATTATTTCAAGCTATAATCACTAGCTATTATTCAAATAGAAGTGAATACATTTCTGCCACAAACGATAGAATATTTTTAGGAGAGATCCTATAAATGTTATGTTCTTCATAAAAAAAGATATCGAAATATTTTTTCTATGACTACTAAAAGAAGCGTCAATTATTTGGGCGTTTTTTTTGTATACGTAATCAATGATCCATAACTCAGATTATCAAACCAATGACGACCAATGCCGAAGAAATTCATAACCTTTCAGTTATGATTGAATTATTATTCTTTTTAAATAAACCCTTCACATTTTACTTTAAAATATGTTCTTAAAGCTAAATAACTGAGTAAGAACAATTATAAACGATTTTTCTACATGTTATGTTATTTATAAACATTCCCATGAGTAATGACCACATTTTCTACACGTTGAATTATATACCATAGGTTTGTTCCAACTCATTACATTTGGCTACATTATACGATTCATCACATGGGCATTGAATAAAAGCTGTTACAGCAAAAAGTTTACGATACTTGGTACCGTTCGTTAAGCGATCCAACCAAAAATTGTACGATTCAGAAACCGACTTTGGTATCGTCATTTCGATACTTGCCTTCGAGTAGAAATCGCTTTCATTATTTTTGTTCTGTTCTGTTTTTACGAAATTTAGGTTCTGGGACGTCAGGATCATGCGCAGTTGATATAGAACGTTCTGATTTATTGAGTATAAGTTCGGATTGATGAATCCTCTGTTCTGGTTTTGACTACGAAATGATCCTAAACTGTCTTGAACCATCCCGAATCGTTCTTGCTCTCGAGGATGAACTATTGGGAATTGTTCCCGATGTTCATGCGCATCTATGTGAAAATTATTCTGGGCTATTTTGTAGAATGTATCTCTCTGATTTTTGTAGAGTGGGGAGGGTGAGTGTAGACTCATAGCACTTAGGCCACATGTGACCCATTGTACATCTTCCCGAGGAGTTGTCCCCCTAGATCATCGTCCATCCTGTCCTTTTCAGGAAGGTGATCAGGTCACTAGGAGACATCTCCACTATATTGACAGGTGAGGCCAAGACTCGTCAAACACACACTCTTTTTGGCAACCTTAAGGTGTCTCACTCTTGGGGTTCCTTCCGTGAAGATGTACAAGTGAGTAAGCTTTCCTAAAGGGACAGCCGGTTCCTTGCCTTTATTCAAGATGGAGCTCTTGGCGCCCGCCGCAGAAAAAGCTCTTCTGTCCTGCCTCGGAATTGGTTTTTGTTTATGTTGTTCTGTTTTTGTGTTGTTTTATTCATGTGTGTTCCCACAAGTAGCAAGGGAAGAGTTGGTTACCTCTAACAGAGCCCTATATCACCTGAGGTAGGCTGATTACAATGAGCTTTCGCCTAGTTCTCCCAGGGGATTGTTCGTGACCGCATATCACCCTGCGGCCATTCAGCTGTCGGCACAATTCCTTACACCCTAGCTTGGGTAGGCAGATCCACGGGGGCATGTTTTCCGGAGGCTTTTGGGGAGTATTAGTTTCCCTCACCCTACTTATTTCTGCCACTAACCAGGAGTCCAGCGATCCCATCCGTAAGGTCACATTGGCTTCCTGGACAGGGCCTCCAGTCCCCTGGCCGTTCCTCTATACGCCACCTGGGAACGTGCTCGATAGGTAGCCAAGCCCACAGGTTCCTAGGATGCTTTTTATTCAGTGTATTTGAATAATTGATGTTTGAGTTCAGATACCATTTGAAGTGACTACAAGGATACGCTACATAAAAAATGGGCATGAAGAACAGTATTTTCTCGTCTTCATCTCTTCATATATACGATAGGTGGCACAGTTGTCTCCTGAAAATGCGTTCTGGTTTAACCAAGTGTCCGAGACTATTTTAGACTGTTTCAGATTTTTTGTTTGTGCGCATCATGTCTTGCGCAGTTTCCAAACAGTTTCGGATGTTAGAATAGAACAAACCTATTGACTTGCTCAGTTCATTCATTCTCTTCTTTCATTTTTGTTCTTTATAGGGTTATGCTTTCTTGGCTTGTTGCTAGTGGTATGTTCATGGTTAGTGTTTTTTTATGGCAGTTATTTTGATATTTTGCTGTTATTGTTGATTTTGTTCTGTGATTACGATAGTGACTATTCAGACTCATCTTCTTTGAGTGAAGATGAAAAAATACACGAATTTATAGTTGAAAATGAAAACCATTTATGTATTTGAGAATCAACAATTAAATAAATAAATTATATGCGGCATTATTATGCATTTATCTCGAAGAGTCAAATATCTTTTCACGAATATAATGCCAGTTACAAAGCGGTACCCAAACTGTTCCATCCCAGGTTTACAAACTGCAGTTCAAAGTACGCAGATACGTGAATTTGAATCTTCATCAAGTTGAAAAGTATTCACTGGATACTACCCCAATCTGGCGACTAAAGTGTAGACTACTGCATAGAGAAGCCATCACTATTCTGTTGGGGAGTTTGTGAACAGTTGATGAGATTTCTCAACTTTTCACAATTCTCTCAATTTATGAAATACCGTTTTGATTCGAACTACTGGCGACTTCACACACCACTTGCTAGCTTTTGAGAAAGCTAGCATGTGAAGTCAAGCGCGCGTGAAGAAGTTTTACTTCAATAACTAGTTGTATGAATGTTTGTTCGTTAGAAACTGTTATCGTGACAGAACAGCACCCCTTTCAGTGATACAGTCCAGAAAATTGAGTGGATCGTTTTTCAAATTGATTCAAATAGCTGCTTATAACGTTTTCAACAATTGGGTTTTCACCTGAAACTACTGAAAATTTATTTAGAGCTTTCCTTGTAAGTGAAATTATCTAGCAATATTTTCCATATATTATATTTTGTGGCGTTCCGTTGTATAATGTATGTTTCAAATTCCATTATGTATGTTTGTTTAAGGTATATATCTCGAAGAAACCCAAGTTCTTGTAGATAAATTCATAGGTTCAATCCATGGTTTTCTATTTTCGGAAGCGAAAGAGCGAAAGAGTTAATGAAAAATGGTACGAATGAGATAGATAAATGGAATCCATTTGTGGATGAAGTAATAAAATTTCTCAATTATTGTCAATTCGATTTCATATTCAGATAACGTAAAATCGTTTTCTGTTTTTCTGTTAACCAGCTGTCATCCACTGTTTACCCTCAGATGTCAGAACTTGTGAAATCTAAGGATGGTCTAAGTCTTATATTTCAGTGGGTGATTCTATGAACGGTTTTCTGTGCAGTATCTGGCACAGTTCTTGTTGAATATAAAAAATGAAACTTTTTGGCTGAAACTTTATTGTTTTGATTGCTAAAAAACAAAATAGAAATTTTCATAAAATAATATAATGATGGACGTAGCAATTACTACTTGGTAGGAAATCATCACGGAAATGAAAATTGAAACTTTCTATGTTTTCGTATCACCTTTATTTGTAACTAACGTTTCTGCAGTTTCGTCTTACAAGAACATTTTGAAACGAATTCAATAAAAATATAAAAAAGTTTCGATTCTCATTTATCAGTTCTTCAATGGAACTGTATATCCTATCAAACTTAATATATTCTTAATTCTTCTTTCATCTATTTCATTATATATGTATTGAAATCAGTATTGATTCAACATTGCTACATCATTGCAATTGATTTAATTTTTTTGGGTTGAAGAAATTGAAGAAGAAATATATTTCTACATATGCTGTTGGCGATACAACTGCCGGAATCGATTTTCGATTATTGGATAAGACTTGCAGACCGGATTCGGGCTGTTTGGCCACTTGTCAGTGCAACGAAGTATCTATCATCAACATGAAGTCTATGATTTCTCATAATTGAAAAATCGAATTCCTTCCAGAGTATCATTCTTCGAACTAGTATATAATCGAACGCCCTTCATGGTATAAGCCAGGGAAGTAGGTGTTTTCTGATAGGGTCAGTTCATAAGCTTATAATGTTGATTAGATGACTGCCCTGTACGAATTGTTCTTGTAGATGATTTGATTTACAGCCAGTCTTCAAGAATGAACACTTACTTCATGTGAATATTTCAATATATTATGACGAAGAATAGAGAAACAACAAAAGAATCGAGAGGAAATTAAAAGTTCAAATACAAAACATAAACAGGCGAAAACACTGTTGAACGTATCTTTCAGACATTGATCCTTTTTTGGAAATAATGTTTGAAACCAAGCACGAGCCTCAGAAAAGCGTATGAAGACAATTGCAACTGAAAGTTTTGACCTTCTACTCAAAGACTTAAAAATGGTTGAAATGGTAAAAATCGAAGAAATCACTAAAATGGGTATTGGATTTTGTCATGCTGAAACTGCCAACGCTTTAACCATGAGCCTCTGAAAAATAAAGGTTATTTTACTCAAACTCCACAAAATCAAGTTACATGTATATGTATTATCAGGAACGTATCCAAATCTTTTGGGTTTGATGGAATTGAAGCAATCACATACAGTCCTTTCAAAATTTTCGATATTAGGAGATTGAATAGAAGACTTCGGTGGAATCTGTTTTCACTGCTACAATGGTTGTGACATTTGATAGAATAATACTTACGGAACATATTTCTATGAGTTTCATGTCCATGCCCGTCATTCCTTACATTCAACCAGTTACGCAATTCTTCTTTGCTCAGAATGTGGACATACTAGACATCAGTATAAGAGTATGGCTTCGATACAGTACATGAAGGCTGAAAATATGCAAATTCAGTTATATAGGTGGGCACAACTCATTGGGTGAAATATCTACCGAATTTGAATAAAAATAAAGTGAAATAGTTTATTGAAAATGACCAACAACTATTGCATTGCATTGACCAACAACTATTGCAACAACTATTTGCATTTCCATTGCATTTCCACATCTCATTCTTCATTTAACTAGCTTTCGACCAGATACGAATTTGTTCAAAATAATTCAAATTGAATTATAAGACCTCCACAAACTTTCATGGGCCTACCTTAGGGCTCTCCGGTAAGTTCTTATCTTTCTACTATTTATATGAATTATATTCACGAAATAATTCCGGAAAATATACAAAAAAGGCATTCTTGCTGATCATTAGAACTGCAAAACTCTACTCGACGTGCGTTTCACCTACCAAGTTGGCTTTTTCAGGAGGTAAAGAAAACTGTGTTCCCACGTCAGATGTTTCAGTTTTATCTTCTATTTCATACTTAAAGTACATTCTGAGAAATAGAGATACTGAAATCATCTATAATTGGTTGTTGAATATTTCGAAAGAAAGACTGAATTCAGACTTATCACTCAACTTGGTAAATTTGAATTAGATAAATGTTCAGTTCTTAAATATCAACCACCTACCAAAAATATATCAACATTTGAGACGAAAACCTATATGAAACTGGGCTGTATTTTTCTCACGTGATGCCTATTCAAATATTATGAGAAGTAACTGCATTGGACTTGATTATATTTGTTTCTCTTGTTATGCTAAGATCTGCTGGAGATTATCCTATCTGTCCCATTAGTCATATTTTCAACACCACTTCAGAAACAAATTATGTTTCATGTCTTTAAACAAACAGTTAAACTCCCCTTGTACCCATTAGTAAATTGCCAGTTTCTTCCAAAACAATCACTTTGTTAGCGAATTTCATATCATAATTGAAGTCTGATCTGATCCATCACTCAGGATTTATCTATGGGCAATTATGAAAGTAACGTCCTTGCTTTTCTTGGATTACAGCAAAGCATTCGATAACCGAGATCAGCGGTTCTCAAACTTTTTTAGTGACGAAACCCTATTGGAAATATTTGACGGAACTTTACAATAAAACAATAGTTTTTAAAAGTGTATTCTTCATTGATAAGCATAATAAAAGTACAATGTAACAGTGACTCATTACTTACTTATGTAACAAGTAAAATAATAGAAGATATAGAAAAATAAAAAATCTAACTAATGAGAGGTATGAAACTGTTATTTATTTTTCATCAATGGATTGGTATTAGGTTTGATAGAAGACAGTTTTGGTGACCAATTGGGTAGAACACTATTATGAATACATGAATTCAGTTTCATTTTTATATTCTGTTCTCAGAAAATACTCCTCAAGAAATGCGCGCATCGAAATGAGATATTGGTGCAATTCTTCAAATACATCATCTCGAATCATTTCTGAGTCGTTACCGCTAACAAAGTCACTAAGTGACGAGAAGTTTTCTATTTTTCTCTAACTTTTCTACTCTCTCTCTAATTGACGCAAATAATCCAAAAACCAAATTTTTTCTGAAGAAGTTATTCTGTTACAGGCCTGGAACAGTGTTGTCCGTTTACCTTGCAATAATATAGTTAATTCGTTCAGTTTTTCAAAGATATCCGCCATGAAAGAGAGGCGGAACAACCAAGTTTTATCAAATAAACGGTCTTTCGAATCAAAAGAAGTATCTGAAAGAAAAATTTGTAACTTCGCTCTAAGTTCGAATAGCCTTGTTGAAGTTTCACCCCGTGACAGCCATTGCACTTCTGCATGGAGCAGTGTTTTATTATTGCTGCCATAATCTTCAGCCAATTATGAGAACGATCGGGATTTTAGTGGTCGTGATTTGATAAAATTATTTATTTTTTCTGCTTCATCCATTACTAATTTTTATATTCGACGTCATTTGATTCATCGCATATGCTTGTCTATGCCGGGTAAAATGGCTGGAACCACAATTAGGCGCTTATCTGTGATACTACTCCTGCTGTTTTACCATTCATCGCCTTGGCCCTATCTGTACAAATGTCATTGAAACCGTTGCAACTGAGATCATTTTTTTTGAATGCATTATTTTATTGAAAATTTCTTCTCTTGTAATATTTATGGGCAGCGGTGAACACATAAGCATGTCTTCTTCAGAAAAACTTTCATATGCATATCTCACGATAACCAGTAACATATCCAGATCAATGATATGACTCGACCCATCCATTTGCAAGGTGAATGGAGGTTTTTGTAGACGTGTAACTAGTTTTTGTTTGACGTAGCTTGCCAGATCATGAATTCTTCGTAAAACAGTATCGTTGGATAACGGCACAGTAGAAAGGTGCTTTGCAGATTCTTCATAGAACATACATTTTGTTACGTCTAATACACATGGTTTCATTGAATTTTCAGCGATAGTCTGCGCTTCACCTGCTTGTGCAATGCAATGCAAAATATGATGCCTCCGTGCCTAATTGATAGTTTGGGTTACATGCATAATAGTTTTTTGCCTTTCTAATAACTGTTCTTTTCTACGTATAAAAATTTTTTATTCCTGTATTCAGACTCGGGGTGTACAGTTAGTTTCGGAATGTCGGTGCCATGGAACTATTAGCAAGCAGTTTACTACATAGCATGCAGAGATGTGTCTCGTTGGAATCAACAAATCCAAAAGTGATATATGGATCATCATACTCCCTTTTTTCGTCTTCGAAACCGTGGAACTTGACGTCATTGCATCATCGTCTGAATCAGTAACTCCCCGTTTCTAGCACGTAGATACTTATTGCTCCGAACGCCAATCCTCGACTGACTGAGTGTCATTCGTGTCATCTTGGCAAAAGCATGTTGGAACCTGGCTCCCTTACCCTTTCGATTGGTGAAGTGTCGACGTGTGATCGTCGCTTTGATAGTCCTCTTGATCTCGAGCATTCTCAAAAACACTCGGGTTGACGCCAAAATAAAAGCCAAAATAAAAATAGAAATAACAGTCCTATTCCTGAAGAACAAGCGAAACGAAGAAAAGGTTTCCCTCAAGGCAAATTCTCCCCAAACAATACTCGTGCCAAAAATTCCAATAGAAACGTTTTTTAACTTAGAAAGAACCTCGTATGTATCCTGCAGAATCTATTCGAATATGATAATTTAGTTGTATTTTTCTCTCTTTTTTATATAGAGTCAAATTATTTCAATTTAAAAAAAACACATTATGTGTATTTGACGGGAAAGAATTGATTTTTAAAACATTAGCGTACACTGTTTAAACATTTAGGTTACTCTGAATTGAAAATGTGTCCGTTTATACGTGGTTATTATGTAGATCTAGTTCAAGCTGAATTCTTAAAAAGTATTTCAGATTTGAATAAGCTGAATGATACTATAAAAACACCATTCAGCATTCCTAGTATTCCACATAAACATTCCTAGTATTCAGAAGCACTTTGATGACTTGACTATATTACTCAGTTAGGTGAAACTCTCAAACAAATTGGGCATCTCATTGTTGCCCCTTTTTATTACATAATAAATAAATGTTTTCTGCCTATTTTCCAAAATCTCTAAAAATGGGTATCATTAAACCAATACATAAAGGAAGTAGTGAATCAGAAGTTAGTAACTACAGACCGATATCATTGATTTCAACTCTGTCTAAAATAATAGAAAAAATGCTAAAAAGTAGAATTTTATGCTTCATAAATGCGCACAAAATCATCTCATCAATACGGATTCAGAGAAGGTAAATCCACTGACGATGCCTTCACAAAACTATTATATGAAGCAATGGATAAGAAAAAACCAGCTTAAGGTATTTTTGTGGGCCTCTCTAAAGCGTTCGATACCGTAAATCATGAAATTCTACTAAATAAATTATATTCGTATGGCATTAGGGGAAAGGTACATCTCTCAAAGAGTTCTTTGACTGATCGACAACAACACCTATGCGTAAATGGAGTCATCAGTGAGGTAAGAACTGTCACGTGTGGAGTTCCACAAGGAACTGTGTTAGGACCAATATTATTCACTTTGTATATAAACAGTTTATTGTCTATGAATATAAGGGGAACAGTTCTCAGCTTTGCTGATGACACAACGATAGTATATGCAGATATGAAGATGTGAAAGTCACGGCCGAAACCTATTTTCAGTTAATCAAAAAATGGTTTCAGTTCAATAAATTGACGCTCAATATAGATAAAACCTGCTATGTTCCATTCACATCCTATATTAACAATTTACCTCAACTGGGAAATCTGTATGTTGATAAAAGTACAACAATACCAGAAGTAGAATCTGTCAAGTATCTCGGATTCATAATAGATAGGCACTTACGCTAGGATAAACATACTAATTATATGAAAAAAAATATTAGAGGTCTTATTGGTAGATTCAGATGCTTAACACATTTTTTGGATGTACATCACTTGAAAACCGTATATTACTCATTAATCCAATCCCAACATATGGAATCATGGGCTGGGGTGGAGTTCTTGATTGTCATCTGGAAAAGGTGAATGTATTGCAAAAATAGATTCTGAGAATTATTCACAAAACAAAGTTATCTTTTTCACTAACGAACTCTTTCTTTTGAGTGGAACACTAGATATAAGACAGTTATACTGCCAAAACGTTACTATCAACATACACAAATCTAAAATTGAACTGAAAGCCATCGATCATAGTTATTCTACTCGAAAAAGAAATACCACTGTGCAAATTCTCAAATGTGAAAAAAATATTGGACAACGATGTACAAGCTTCTTAGGTCGTAAATTGTACAATCATTTTCCTCCAGAACTTAAATTGATTAACAACATTAACTTATTCAAACATAAATTAAAAATTTGGATGCAAACCACCGGAAGACTGTTTTTTAGTGATATAGTCAACAACAAAATTTAATGAAAACATAACTTTTGTAAATCATATATTATTCCATACTCTAATCTGAATATAATGAAATTTATGATTACGACAAAATGCCTCGATTGTGATAAAATTTTCTCGAATATGACAATCTCACTTTT
>WOGN01007398.1:0-11858 GCA_015342105.1 Leptinotarsa texana | reverse complement strand
TTTAATAAAATTGTTATTTTCGGTTAACCTTATTAATTTTGTAATTGTTTTTTCAGGGTTTCGAATCATTTTATATCAGATTAGACAATGGAAGTCCGAACTGATGAAATACACCACAAAACATTGTCAACAACCACCTTCAAACAAACTCATTCTTGTTTCTCTCAGACACATTGATTGTAGTATGATGTGAAAATCTGATATTAATTCAGGCAGGTCGTTGATAAGAATCAAGAATAACAATGGACTCAAAACAGATCCTTGTGGAATACTCAGTTTCACACCATTAGGAATTGATGTAATTCTATTAGATTTAACCACCAAATTATGGTTTTCCATGTATGATTCCATCCAACACAACACATTATTGGTAACGCCCATTACTAGAAGATTTTTATAAAAGTTGGGAAGAAACAGTGTCAAATTCTTTTTTTTGGGTCCAAAAATATTGAAAAAACCAGGTTGTCATTACTCAAAATCACACATCCTTAGAAAGTTGTTTAAATGTTAAACTGGCGTATCCACCTCTCGCTCTCCACCGCCTATAGTGACCACACTTTTCAATAGATCAATAGTGATGTCTTATCATTGACATTCATAAGGATATCTTGCAAAAATAAAGTCACATAAAAAAAGTAAAAAAATAATTTATTAAATTTCATCTTAAATTTATTCAACAGTGTAAAAACGGGTAATATGACTACAATCTAAAACAAGCTCCTAATCTAAGTATACTGTGATTCACTCAGCATCACACTTGTATCACATTCGAGGTTTTTTCTTTTAAAAAACGATATCAAATATTTGAAACATCAAATCCGAATTTAAAAATCCAACTGAACCAAGATTAAATTTACAATTAAGATATTCTTAAATACCAGATGTCTACTAAAAAACAGCATGTAATCATAGAACAGAGAATAAATTTCTCCAATGGTATGAACTTTCATAATATTTCAAATTTTTTCGCTATCAATAAAGTTATCCAACCGGAAGAAAATCTGACATCTTTTAACTCGTAAAATCTAAAATTCGTATGAATCCTGTTATTTGTCAAATCTGTTCCCACTGTGTCTTGACAGTTAACCATCCTAATGATTTTTAATTGTCGATTGACTACACACATGTCAATATAATAACAAATTACTGTGTGAAAGATATTTTCCGGAATTATCGACCGTAGTCTGCAGGTTTTCATGACTAACGTTTCGCCTACTACTGCGGGATATATTGTTACAAAATCCCTAACGCCGCCGCTGACCACGGTCACCCAATTAGACGAAGGGACCTCTACCTGAGCATGACGTCACACGTGCGTTGCCTCCCTAGGCGGTAACTGGAAAAGTCTCGAAAAGAATTCCAACGTCGACCCTTAGAGCCAAACATCGCGATGGATATGGAATTTCTAGAGGCATCGATCTTACTATAAAAAAGCGAGTTCCTCCGGCAGAAAGAGCAGTAGTAAGAGAGTGTTCGAAGTCTCAAGCAAGCGAGTATTCTAAGTGAATTATAATCAGTGTAGTAGTTGTGTATTAGGTAAATAAATGTTGTCTAAGTATTATTAGTATGGTTGTTTAAAAAACAAACTCCAAGTAAATATCGTAACAATATTATCAAAGGCGATGATGTCGAAGTGCTTGAGTTGTTCTTCCAAAGAAATTACGGAGTCAAATGCTAACCTATCATTTGATAATGACGCAGTCGTAGACGAAACATCAGGCATAAACACCTGCAGACTACGGCCAATAAACTCAAAAATCAGCTCTTTGAAACAATTATCTCTGGTCGAGAAAGTTCACATTTTTTTGGACAACAAATAAGTTGAAATATCATGGGTTATTTGATATGTTAACTTTAACTTCTGAGGCTCTGTTTGGAACCTCTGGTGTATTAATGAATATTACTGGAGTTTATTCTCAACACCAAACCGTTATTTTAACACCTCGACACGTGTTTGGATCACCAAGTGAACATCTTCAAAAGGAAAATTAAACCGAGGAAGATTATCACTTGGTGACCATACTTATGATGCAATGTTTGGAACCTTTGGTGTAATAATGAATATTACTGGAGTTTTTTTCCCAACACCAAATCGTTATTTTTCCACATCGACATATGTTTCGATCATCAAGTGATCATCTTCGAAGAGGAAGATTAAAGGAAGAAAGGAAGTTTTAATCTTCCTCTTTGAAGATGATCACTTGGTGATCCAAACACGTGTCGAGGTAGGGAAATAACGGTTTGGTGTTGGGATAAGACTCCAGTAGTATTCATGTTAACTTTCACTTCTGACGCACTGTTTGTAACCTCTGGTATTAATGAGTATCACTGGATTTTTTCCCATCACCAAACCTTCATTTTAACACCTCAATACGTATTTCAATCACCAAGGAAGTCAAACCGAGGAAGATTATCACTTGGTGATCACTTTAATCTTCCTCTTGAAGATAATCCAAACACGTGTCAAGGTGTTAAAATAACGGTTTGGTGTTGGAATAAAACTCCAGTAATATTCATGTTAACTTTCACTTTGAATGCATGAATGTAGCATAGTTTTTGTAACTATTAAACTTTTAAAAATAATTCTATCGAATCACACCATACCCAAAAGCTTTGCTAGAGATATTAATTAATGAAAACAATTGTGTAACAGCCAACTAGCGATAACTTCCAAAGTATATAAAACTACTGTAAAAAATAGTTATATTATGACACTTCAAATGGCAGGTACATTTTTTTTCTTCTTCATTTCAGCTCAAACTGTTACAGGAGGCATTTGTATGCACTGTTCAAACTAATCAAAGGTAAAAGATTGACATGGCTAGTTATTCTCAGTACCACCTAAAACAATTCACACCACACGACGTGCTTCAAAATACTGCAAACAATAATTTATAGGTTAATAACAACAATGTCTTCTTCAAAACTCTTGGCTGTTTCATTACTGGGAATGAAGAAATGATTTATTGATTGAAAAATTAGTTGAAATAACGTTCGATAATAAATTAGGAGAATATAAAATGCGGGTTGAAACAAAATTTGAAAATATAATAGAACTGACTGATACTTGATAAAAATACATCGTAACGTATTAGAGAAATACTTTAATGTGAAGTTTCCACTTGGAAGTTTATAAAACCGCAACAGGGGATTCGCTACACAATAGCATCTTCAGGCGTGGCAATACTGAAGATGCTATCGTATAGTGAAACACGTGTCGCGGTTTTGTAAACATTCAAGTGGAAATCTCACATTAAAGTGTTGAAAATTAGTATATCTGAAATGAGTCACAAAACCTATGACAAATAAAATCCAAGTCCATGATTCCTGAGGCTATGTTCGATGATATGTTGGCACCAGTGAATGGGTGAGGCGAGGATAATCCCTCGTTGATGAGCCTTATTAAGGCCCTTGCGATGTAAGCCAGCATAGGGAGAATCCTACGGTGTATGAAATGACAGGAATAACCCGGGACTGTTACTAGAAGAACGAAATGTGTTCTAGGGCTTCATTCCACAGGAAGTACTGGCAAGACTCCATCGGTCCTCAATGCTACATCAACCATCAGCAGTTCATCTAGTTGAAGTTGAGATGCTTCTGCAATGTTACATAGCTGACGGACTACGAATAGCTTTGATGAAATTATGATTATTTCAATGTGTGAGTTATAAATTTATGAGTAATTAACTTTGTAAATAATTGGATTTGTAAAAAAATTGACCTAAACCTACGAATTTATCCACTCATTTCTTCATCCCCATGTTCAAGAAAGCCATTCTCTAATAACAAGACTGTTTTTATAGCAGAGACCAACTTTCTCTAAAACTTTCGGAATGTCGATTTTCACAATACTGCAACAGGTCACATTCACGTACTTCGATCAAAAATAAAATCTTAAAGTTTACTTATAAAAATGGTAACACTAAACAATTTCCTGAGATTCAAAAGGACAAAGGCGCTGATCACATCTAGCTAGATTTTTTCGACTTCATCATCTCGTACAGCTCAGATCTGTCAAGCAACTTATCTAGTTCTACGTTTGAGAAACCCAATCCTTCGAATGAATCACTTTCGTTTTTCAAGAGCTGCTGGAGCTCTCTCAGTTCGCTCTCAGCTTTATTCTTATCGTCTGCTTTCAACTTTCTGAATTTTCCTAAAAAAAAGGTGAACCTTTATTGTCTATCATTCAAATTGTTTTCAATGATGAAAATTAGTTTATGTGGAATTTAATACACTAAAACATAAATCGCGAGCAGGATGACTGAAAAAATTCACAAGTTACTTTTTCTCAAACATTATAAGCTTTTGTTTAATGAAATAAGATCAATTGACAGTTAAAGGCTGTAGAATATACAAACGCCGAATTGACCACTTTTTTTTCCTGAAGTACCTGTTGGATACTAATAATTCACTCATCTGTTTAATAAAGTGTCCAGTACAATAGATGATAAAGCAACTGCGGGAGATGTAGATCTAGTTGAGAAGGCTAGCGATAGATTAGTAAATACTTAGCACTATTTTGGAGCAACTGGTGGTAAACTTAAAAAACAGAATAGGTGTGTCACTCCAAAACATCGGATGTCCGGCTTTGAGGGTGACAGTGTTCCATGTAAGTGAAATTTCATATAAAAATAACAAACGCCAAACATTATTATTTTTAAGTTATTATAATTTATTGCTTAAAATTATATATCATTAATTAATTACGACAGTTATACAAACAAATGATATTAATCTCTTAGTGTTATAGCGTGAACAATATTTTTGTAGCCCATCTTTAGCTAACACAAACAAACTGGATGGTTTACCAATTCGAGAGCATGCCACGTATAATTGTCCGTGTGAAAAACATAGTGTGCTCAAATCTAAGTCACATCGTTTGGTCTTGGGATTTGTTGATGGTCATTGCAAATGCCAATCTAATTGGAAAATGAATACGTTTTAGTTAAATTGGCACATCTGTAGGTATAATAGGAATCCGTGGTATTAATATATTTTCACCTCGGAACTTGCCATTCAATGACTAATCGCGTACCGTTGCACAGCCGTGGCGGGTTCAAATTCCGAAGCAAGATAATCGGAGATCCAACCTTCAATTGTGAATTATGCGGTGGCATGCCTGGCAAATCCAGTAAGTTTAAAAACTCTGTGGGAAAATTTACAGCTTCGCTAGCATCGCAAACTGTATCAATAGATTTGTATCATACCAAGTTGCCTGGCAACAACTGTCGTATCTTTAGATTTAAATTGTCAACGTTCACATTTTTTGCCACTAAAATTGCTCTTTCTGCAAGCCACTCATGATTTACGTACTGTGATTGCACATCGGGAAATATTTGTTCAATGAGAGTATCTTGCGAATCACGATTGTGCAGAAATCGGTCGGTAATTTTACGTATCCAGTTTCATCTATGGCAACTTTTCCGTCACCGATATCTAAGAGTTGTTTTGAGAATGTTTGAGAAATGTTTTTGTGAGAAATATTTTAATCGAAATAGAGTGAAAAACATTTACAAAACAGACGATAATTGATCAGTTATCGAGCGGGATGAACATGTAGACCTATTATGGCAAGAGATATGGACAATCAACGTGATAGTTCAAAATCTTATGTAGAAATCTGCATAAACTCTACGAGTACTCATTTTCACTACTTCTGTTATAGTACGAACTTCTGTCATTGCGTTTTCGGTTTTTCTGTTGAAGGTATATTCAATTTATAAACAATATATCCTAGAAGCTTGTTCTTAAGTTGGCGTTGGTTCATATATTGGCGACCACACACACGAGCAATACTCCAATATTGATCTTACCAAAGAATAACAAAGGGTTCTGATGGAATTAACATTAGTAGCCTGTAGCCCGCAAAATTTGAATATTCACCTTATTTTTTTCAAGAGACCTTGTATATTGCAAAGCACAGAACAAAAATGTCAAATTCTACCAATTCATTAAATGGAAATTTTGTTTATATTACCGTCTTTGATCACCAGTTTTTCCAGAAGTCTTTTCTGATACCCCAACGTTATAACTTGTTCATCGACAGTATTCCTGGTTATGAGGGTATAAACCATAACAGGTTTTGTTTGTCCTATTCGGTGACAACGGTCTTGAGCTTGAATATCCACTTGCGGATTCTGAAATGTAAACGTGACTTAAATAAAAACACCCTCAAAATTTTCAAGTCATAGGTTCTCACACAAAAAACGGTTGAAAGAACCACAACATGTATTTTACAATAGCTTCTGGACGTTCATTATATAACTATCAAACTCACCCAGTCTCTGTCGAAAAATATAACAGTATCTGCACCAACTAAATTCAAACCGAGACCTCCTGCTCTTGTAGATATAAGAAAAGCAAACACTTTCGGGTCATCGTTAAATTCAGATATGCACTCACTTCGTTTTTCCAACGAGTGAGCACCGTCCAGCCTGCAGTAAGTGTGACCACGCATCAACATATAGTCTTCTATCAGATCCAAGGTCATTACCAGTGTGCTAAAAATTAGTACCTGAAACACAATGTAGTGTGCAGCAGGAACTACTTGCAATATTTGAAGAATGATAGAAATCCAAATAGACATACAAAATCAAAATTGCTATTTCAGCTTATAATTTGCCCTATTGCAGGTGAAGATTCCTATTTGAACTTCAAGTAAAAAAGTGGGGACTACCTCAATAAATCAATCAATCTCCTTTGATATCTCCGGATTCAGTTCCTTGTTAAGCTCATAGATGGCGTCTTCGTAAGGGGTGATATCGTCGACCCAACTTACTCAGGCTTGTCCACCTCTAGTTTTCAATAGATCACCTCATCAATAGTGCAAAGAAAAGCGTTTTCTACTCATAAATTGTCAACAAATGTCAGTGACATGACTCGGAATTAATGAGATATTTGCCTTGAGCTGGATTACAAACTCTCTTTTAACATACAAGTTGATGCTTGTTAAAAATTTAACAAGTTACTTTGCATTCATTACTCTCAAATCAAACTTTCGCAGACACCATTCAATGTATTTTTATCATTCAACATAATAAGGAATAAATCACAGCATATGAATCTGATCTCAGACATTCGGGAAGATAACTTGAAAGACAAACAGTTCAAATGTTGCCTGATTTTATTCAGTAAAGACACACCCTCAGTGCATAACTCTTCAACGGATTTATCACAATCTGAATTGAACCTTTTTTCCCTAAATAACACTAATGTTAATTACTCTCCAAAAATAGTTTATGCTTTCACAATTATTTCTAGAACTACTGAAATAACTCCAAACTGACTCCAAATTAACTCCAAATTGAAATAACTCCAAATTGACTCCAAATTAACTCCAAATTGAAATAACTTCAAAAATAGTTTATGGTGTTACAATTATTTCTAGAACTATTGAAATAACTCCAAATTGACTCCAAATTAAAATAACTCCAAAATAGTTTATGGTGTTACAATTATTTCTAGAACTATTGAAATAACTCTAAATTGACTCCAAATTAAAATAACTCCAAAATAGTTTATGGTGTTACAATTATTTCTAGAACTATTGAAATAACTCCAAATTAACTACAAAAATAGTTTATGATGTTACAAATATTTCTAGAACTATTGAAATAACTCCAAATTGACTCCAAATTAACTCCAAATATAGTTTATCGTGTTACAATTATTTCTAGAACTATTGAAATAACTCCAAATTGACTCCAAATTAACTACAAAAATAGTTAATGTGTTAAAATGATTTCTAGTACTATTGAAATAACTATGAAAATAAATTACCTTGTGTCCTTTCTTCTTCAACTTGGCCAGCATTTCATCCAATACTATCATCTTACCACTTTGTAATACCAAATCTTCATCAACCAGCAGTTCCTTCTTCTTGGATTTTGGATCTAACGGAAAATGTACCAAGTAAGGATGATCGACTATCTTCCTGAACATCATCATGGTATTTTGCATCGTCAGCCTGCTAATGAAAGGGGCACGACTTCTGTCAATTGTTGAGCCAATCAGTTTCTCTTCCTTCTGGATCAATTCCTCGTCATAATCTAAAATGTCATCGTTTTCGGTAGGCACTTCGTACGTAAAATTAACCTTTTGGGAACACTTTCGTTTCTTCCTTGGTTGGTCCAACTTCTGGAATGTTATTCAATATATCAAACACAATCATTTTTTAGGCTAACAAGTATATTTACTATTATCGAGTGTTAAATAAAAGACAACTTACATTGTCCACTGGTTCTTCTTCATCATCTTTACCTTGCAATTTAGCTATGTTACGCTCAATCACGAAAGAATACATATCTTTCTGCAGTTTTGACATAGGACAGAAAACATTCAATTCTTTCTTAGGCACCATATCTGGCAAAACGTCTTTCTTCAACCGTCTCAGCATAAATGGTTTGAGTACTCTGTGTAACGTTGAGATGATATTGTTTTTCTCTTCTTGTTCTAAAAGTTTATTCTCATCCTGAAATACAACAAAAATTAAAACTGACAAGCTTTTTATTTTTGTAAGTAATGTGGTTTCTAGATAACGGGGGAATTTTCAATAATAACCTACCTGAACATCTTCCAACATTATTAATGAAGCAAATGTGTCCATGTCTTTGAATATATGAGGCATCAGAAAATTTAACAAAGCCCAGAGCTCGGAGATATTATTTTGCAGAGGAGTACCAGTTAGTAGAAGTCTGTTCCCAGATGTGAAAGATCTCAGAATTCTACAAATGACACAAAGCAAAGTCAGAAAAAAAATTCAATCGGCAGATAACTACAAATGATTGCAAAAATACCATATGAATAAATCAAAGGGTGGAACAAAACTATAGCAAAACTTGAACCGAACAGAATTGAATGCAATTTCATATATTTAAAACTCTCATCAATTATATTAATACCAAGATTGATAGTAGACAGGATAGAAGAGGATATATATATATATATATAAACATGAGATATGTAAACATGAGAAACAGTTACAGGAGAAAAATAAAAAAACTAAATCTACTTGTTATAATGACAACATTCTAAACAGTGACAATGTTGGTAAAACAACATGGTCAATAATAAATCAATTTAATGGAAAGTCACAAGTCGTCCATAAAAATTCAGATATTTCTGCTGATACTTTTAATAGCTATTCAACTTCTGTAATTGACGAGTCGATTACAAAAATTACTGTCCCAGGTACTGATAGTGCAGATGTGATGAAGACTTCACTGAAAGATTAATTTTTCTTGAAGCCAACTAATGAAACCGAAGTGAAAACTATAATTGCCTCAATGAAAAATTCAAATAGTTTAGATGCCTACAACATTTGCTCTTAGTAAGCCTATAGCACATCTAGCAAATATTTGCTTCTCATGTGGAATGTTTCCAGCGAACCTAAAATTATGTCGAGCAACACCAATCCTAAAAAAGGGGGATCCTAATGATTGCAATAACTATAGATTTATTACCATAACTCCTATTATATCAAAGATCATTGAAATTCTAGTCAAAAACAGACTTCTTGATTTCCTAGAAGGGGGCGGATACTTGAATGATGCTCAATATGGTTTCAGATCAATGAGGTCTACATCACAAGCAATGACGGAAATTGTTCACACCATTGCCCATAATAAAGATTTGGGTATCAGCACTCGCTTACTTCTTTGCGATCTATCTAAAGAATTTGACAGTGTTTCACATGACATATCATTGAGAAAACTTGAAAAATATGGTATTAGAGGCATAGATATGACCTGATACATTCTTTTTTGAAAGATAGGCTGCAATATATATTATATAACAATGTAAAATCTGATACCAAAATTGTCAAGCATGGAGTACCTCAGGGATCCGTACTTGGTCCCCTTTTATTTATTATATACATAAATGATCTTCCTACATATATTGATACAGCAGATGTTTTTTCATATACCGATAATGCAACCTTTGTCATAAGTAATCAACAAGTGGGGAAACTAGATCAGTTGTCACGTGAAACACTGACAAAATGGGAAACATACCTTAGTGCCAATGTTTTATGCTTGAATGCAATTAAAACTCAGAAAATCACTATTGCAAATAGATCCCAAATATCTGACGGTGACAAAGAGGTGTGTCTACTAGGACTTTTTTATGTACTCTATGTTTATTTTATATTTTCAGTATGACGTACCTAAGCAAATTTTTTTATTGCAGATATTTTGGAATGTAATAGAAATTGTAACTTGAGGTCAATAAACTTTTTTTCTATCTATTCTTGAAAATATAAAGGCACAATTCAAAATATATAAGAGAGTTTTAAGTTTTCATATTTGCTGAAAAAACTTTTACAGCTCTTGGTAGTAGGCACATTCATGATGCACCTGATAATTTTTTTTTGTGCAATTAAAACTTTCTGAGAAATGGTTGACAATCCTTAGAAACAAACACCATAACGCATGCGACTCTCCACTTGCTCGTAATACACCATCGGCAATATTACTCTGCAATAGTAGCATTTTTTGTAACTGGGCACTCCTGTTGGAAATAAATCGCTTTTTTTTCATTATACCTGACGATTCGATTCAAAAAAGGATCATTTCGGTTGTCCAAAAGCAAAAAGAACAGATCTCGAAACGTGACAATTTCTGCTGATCTGCTGAAGAGGAAAAACTTTTAAAACAACCTGATAACATTCAGTCGACATTTCACTTTACTTTACAAACATAAGTTGAATGGTATTTTTTTGCAGGAAACGTGTTCCAACTGATCAGTGGTGGTTGAAGCTGCGCCCTCTCTTGAGAATTCTCGCCAAACACGATTCTACCTATGAGGAAGAAGGCATGTATATGACAGTTGAAGATCGTGCCTTCGGGGACTCTCTCTATGGTTGAATCTCACTCGAAAGTCGAAAGATTATTAGGTTCACCTAATTTAGTGAAAGAGTATCCCTAAAGGTCTCGAATAAGCATAGTTAGTCAAAATATGTATTATGAGAGCCTTTTTTTCTTAGTAGTGTAAATTATTTATACCATTCACATTTCGTGAATGTAGTATTGTCAACATATTTATTATAATTTGTAAGTGACATTTATACAGTTTCAAATAATTATTGATGTTAACATAGACAAAGCTTTAAATAATTATGAATAAAAATTATTTATAAAAATTCAAGTAAACCTTTCCACAGCTCCTTGAACCTAATTGGTTTTAGAGATGAAGTTTATTTTAATACTACTATTAAATACTAACAATATTTGTGGAAATACTGCAAATTTTCCATCTAATCGAGACAATTCTAATATCAGTAGTGTGTAGATGGATTAGAAAAACCATATTTTCATTTTTCAACTGTTTAACTAATTATGAAATATGTATTAGTCTAGGTGGAACTCATTCAACAGATATACTAAAACAATTTTCAATTGAAGGTGATTCATTAGCAATGTTGCACTTGAAGTGACCAATGGATAATCCTCTTACCAACTCTGCAGAGGCGTACCAAAATAATATTTTTATTTATTTAAACACATAGGTAATTACGTAAAAATTACTATGGTAGGTGGCGCTACCTGGTGTCAATGGTGAAACTGATTACATTTTCTTATTATGCCTAATACAGTACTTCAAAAAAACAGAAACATTTACAAAATAATTATTATGTTCCTTTTATATAGAAAAAGATACAAAGCAAAGAAATAATTACCTATGTTATGCTTAGGAAGTTACAGAATCCATTGACTCGTCCGAGGAGGAATTCCCAGTCACACTTAAATCTATTATTATTTGGTCGAAAACTGTGTCTACCATCCCGTCCAATCTCCACATTTTCTCTTCTTGCTTGATCACATGGGCTACAGCATTAGCCCAATCTTCTTTCCATATCC
>WOGN01007397.1:0-11858 GCA_015342105.1 Leptinotarsa texana | reverse complement strand
TTCAACGCCCTGTATCTCAGAAACGAAGCAACTCCGAACATATGTTCATGAGAACTTTTTTAATAAAAGCAACCTAGTAGTTAGGAAACAACCTGTATTATGATGAAAAATCTGTCAGAGAATGCAGCGTTAGTAGCAGTTTGGAAAATCAGAAGATACGAGCACAGTACGAATCCACCAGTAAGTCTACTCCCACTACTTCCATTCATGAATCCACAAAGTTCTCGGTGTCCTCGAAACGAAGTGCGAAGCCAATTTGTTTCTTTTACAGTAGGCGCGCGCTCATTTTATAATGTCTTTTTCAAATCTCCCACTTCCTAATCACTTAATAATAAAACAAACAACAATAACCAACTACAAAAACTAAAAACAATAATAAGGACAGCGAATAAGCTAAACACAAAATCAATTTCCGACCGTTTATTATAACTAATCCGGTGCTCGTGGTACCGTCGAATCCTTCGATACTACAGCACTGAACACGTTGGATGAGAATCTCATCCAAAGAGCGGTTGAAGGTCCCCGGCAACTAGGACAGATCACGTGGTAAGAGAGCCTACTGGTTGTATTATTCTACTGTGATACGAGTACTCGTACGTCAGCATGACGAAATATGTAGAGTACGTATATATAATATAGTAGTTAAATTGTGTATGAATTCTGTTATTGAATGAATGAATTCATACTAATTAGACACGAATGATTCAGAAATGATATATCTGAGAATTTCAGTAATGATACTGCAAAGATAAAACTACTAATGTAAGTAACCAATACATGAAAAGAAAACTGGTTTACTATAGAGGAAGATCTTGTCTACAAATCATCTTTCAGTAATTATTCAAATATTCCTACAATTCTAAATGATTAAGCAATTTTATTATCAGACGGCTTCGTGGCAGTTAATGCCTATGCTAACAAATGCATTATTAATTCTTTTCATCGTTCAATTAAGAATGAAAAAGACCAACTAATTGAAAGATTAATTCGACGTTTTGGGCCCTAATTCAATGTAAGTCTTCAATTAACAGGTTCCGTCCAGTTGGCTTTGGATATTTCTTGTATATGAAGTACGTACAAGATAACACACCGTGTGCATGCCGGAATGAGAAATGTAACCAAATCATGGTAATTGATGAACAGGTTGATTTTTAATTCAACGCAATTTGAAATACATCGAGGGACATTTGTATTGAGTTGGACTTATCAAAGTTATCGAATACGCTTCATGTCAAGCTGTAAGTTGAAGAATGGTTAGTTTTCAGGTGAAATGGTACACTCATTTACTACTTTATTTCATATATCTATATTTTAAGAATGTTGAGATTCTTTCTGAATATTTTCTTAACAATTATGGTCAACTTAGTTCAACTTTATTGAAGGGTTAACATATTCTGTTGATTCGTATAAAAGTAGCAATATATACTTTTGGAAAACGTTTCATTCGTATATTTCGTGACGAAATAGTTGGTGTTTATTCAAAATTGGGAATAATCTATGATAATCCAAAAACTCTTGCATTCTGCGAAGCCTTAACATTGACTATATTACAGCATTGGTCTGTAGGTATTAATAGTGTCTTAAATTTAATGTAACAAATGTTACGGAATTGTTTTCCCTACAAATTGTAGGAGGTTCTTCGAGGGTCAATCCTAGGGCTATTATTATTTTCCATCTGTCTTTTAGTTCGCACATATAGATGATTATTACTATATTCACATTACATAGTGCATTCCAGTTGAAACGAGGAGTCTTATTTGATATTGAGATTGCAAAAAAATCGTGGTACATTTCTTCAGTTTTCAGCGGGGTGCATTTCTACTTAAAAATCAACTTATTATCAGTCACCCTCACATGACAAACATTTAAAACTTGAATAATAGTCGATTGACAACTTATTTGGACAGTTCAATTGATATATTTAATGATTTCAGCCTATTATTTGATTCGCTTTCTTTATTTGCTGAAGGAATAGTGGAAAACCAAATAAGTTTCTTAGCAGAAAATTTGATATACTATTATTTGGAACATTAAAATAGAAAACATGTAAAAATTATAACTGCTTTCTATGAAAAAGGGGTATGACACCCTTTGGTTTCCAAATTCTTGAAAGGCTAAAATAATGTCAACAAAAAACTACGATTCTTTCCACAAAAACATGTTGAAAATAAAACATTTAAGTGCTGTTTATTTTTACTCGTGACAAATTAAAAGTAACTATATCGGGTATTTTTGATTTCCAACTATCGCAGTGGGACAATGTACTCTGAAATATGTTATTTCCTGGTCGTGAGAAAGACCTTCGCAATCTCTTAATTAACGTCAGAAATGATTTACCTTATCATCATTCTCTTCAAACCATTAAGTTTAATTCCGATCACCGATATTGCTCATAAAGGAATTGGGACCACGGCGATTTTGTTCAAAACCAGTTAGAACGATAACCCCAAAGTTGAACTTTGTTTCTTTCTTAATTGGGAACTAATCAATTGATTTGTCCTATTCAAAATGAAAATGTATGCAGAACAAATTTATATCACTCTAGGTGTTTTCGAATTGAACTCTGTATCAAATCACCATTAATGCCGTAGTTAAAGATGAAGAGAGAAAAACAATGGATTTAATCTCGAACTGTTTTTTGAAAGATATCCTAAAACTCTCAGAAATCTAAGATTAAAAATAAAAGGAACATTTATCTTCGTAAAATCTTTGGACTGAATTTAATGACAGCGATTTGTTTGGAGTATTTGGCAAAATGTCTAAGAGACTCGAAAAATATATTTCCATTTTTTCTTAAAATATTCAGTTTTCTCAAAAATTAGAAAGAAAATCAAAAACATATGGGGATACAAATTGGAATGAGACTCACTTAATAATAAAACAGACGAGAGGTTTGAGATTTAACCCTAATCTGTTTAAAAATCTGTTTAAAATCAGCTGTCGCACTCCTACGAACGACAACCCTCAGAAGTCGAAACTTGGGCACGCTAATGATTAACGAGGTCTTACCTTTCAACGTGTGATTCTAATTGCAAAAAATATAACTGAAATTATCCACAGAGGAAATCTCAATTAGCTTCTAATAATATATTTCTTGGTTACACAATAGTTGTAGGAAAAGTAACTTCAGCAAGGGAAACATTCTGGAACGGGATTGAAAACATTGAACCTTTCAAATCTCCAAATATCATTACAATTCTGTTCTTGGATTCAATTCAAAATTATTTTAATTACAGGTGATAGTGCGATATGGAGAAAAGTTGTCCATTATATCTCGAGTGTAGTAGATTTACGAAGCATACAAACTCAAAGTCGGCTTCACAATTTATTATCATCTTCAGATGTTAAAATGGTAAAACCATCAATCAGTAAATATTTCGAATATATATGGGTTCATCATCAGCTGACTATTTAAAAATTCTACAATAAAAGAAGAACAACATAACAACAATAGTTGATACAATGAAATATCACATGTTACTCATGAATTATTGGATCACAATGATATGTTAATAGTGATAAACATTTTATATTTAGTAAAACGAAGGAAGTTTATAACATCCTATAAATCACTGAAGTATGTGAGGCTTTAGAGCCTTTATACCCACTAATTAACATCAAAATCGAAAAACACCACATAAAAACGAATTCTAATGAAAGATATCCGAACAGAATTGGATGAGAAAGGAGAATTAACCATAAATGGAATGAACAAAAAATGTCAAAAAGTTGTTGTAGTATTCGTAATAAAGACTTCAAGATGTGTTGGTGGAACCAATGTACCATCGCTTCATCAGCTTTACATTTCGTCTAAACCGATAATCTGATAGGAAAACAAAGAATTAGACGTCTATTGCCAATCATGTATTCACAATCGATCAATCGATACAGAGACTGTATTTGAAACGTTCAATGATCAGGTGGATTCAGAAAACGCTAAGAAATATATTGAAGGAGAAGTAGAGAAAAATTAAAGTTACTGTGACAAAAAAACTGTTTCTCTGTTTATAATTTTTACGGAAATACCTAATCTAAAGTTTGTGTGTGAGAGAAAAGTTTCGGGAAAAAAATGTTGTTTTTTTTCCATGTTTTCCAAAGAAATTATCAATTGAATGATACGTTTATACCACATGAAACACCGGGTGGGTCAGATGTCATTTGCTTACAAGTCTAAACTTTTGCTTACAAGTCTAAACTTTTGCAGTTCTATAAAAAAACTGACAAAGATGTGAATGTCACTCCGCAATCGAACGAAAGGCAGAAAGAAGGTTGATGTCCTTCTCCTTCTGTGACCTCTGAAACACTACAAGAGTCAAAAATGTCAGCAGTGAAAACAAGATCGAATAAAATGTTACTGAAAAAATGTCAGAACAATGACTAAGAAAACGTTTGATTAACCTATTGCCTAAAAGAGCAGGGCAGCTGCTTTGTAGAAGTCAAACTGGTTTGCCATCGAGAAATTGGTTCCAAAATATCGAATAACTTCGTCAGAAGTACCAATATCTCGTAAATCGTCTAGAATGTTCTGGAAGTGCAGCCACAAATATATATTTTTCGGGAAATGATAGAGGTAGAAAAAATTTCGGAAACATGCAAGTATGTTGAATAACTGTGTTTTCAAAAAACAAACTTCATCGCTTTCTATTTTGAAGAAAAATGTGGAAAATAACTTGAAAGTTTCTCACATTCTTTTTTGATGGTGTGAAAAGCCGAAAAGCTTTTTTATTACAGATAAAGTGATATATATGCCACTCATTTAAAAAACTCAAAGGGGTCTTATAGCGATCAGAATTCTTGAACCACACACAAAAACAACTTACTTACTATCGCTTGCTAACGCTGTTATGAATTACTCTGAACTATACTGAGTTGGCGAACATAAGTAATTTTTACAATAGAAGACTCTAGAAGCCTATTATTGAAGTTGACTCTCGCCAGAGAGACCTAGCGTTGCCTTTCTTCCAAAGTGTTTCATTTCAGTAGTCGAATGTATTCCGTTGCTTGAAAGGTGGTTCATGACAATATGCTAGGATAGTACAACTTGAAAAAAAATCAGTCAATGATTACAATAAATTGGTTCATTATGTATAACATTTATGTTAAATCCACTCTCAAAACTGATTTTTTTTCATGTTTTGTGATTTTTGAAACGTGTGAGAGAGAATTTTGCTGTTATATTTCGCGTGATTATAATCAATATTTAATAAAAGTAGTATTTTCTGCCGAAACTTGTTTGAAGCAAGCCTGTGTGCATATCATTACCTCGAATCTACATAAGTTCACCTGGATTTTACGACTACTCTCAACGCAGGGAACTTTTATTATTCCAGTAATTGGGTGATCAAACCATACGATAACGGGTAACTTGGCAAAAAACTATAGAAGTTTTCATTGGAATATACTGAATTCTCATCTGCAAGTGCGGATTATCATTAACGCAATGCACATATACTGGAGAGTTTTTTTGTCTGTAAAACTGATTTATTGTTTTGCAGACGGCGATGCAAGCTTTTATGGCCTACTCGAGAGCGCATAAGCAGATAAAAGCCTTAAAAACTATTTTTTTCAATTTATAGTAAATTGAAGATTATGTCGCCAGTCTCTCAGACCTGTAAGGTATTTCGAACATGACCCTGATCCGACAGATCCACGGAATACTGAGTCTGGCGAAGACAATCAGTTTCTTGGAGAGCAATTCCGTGAAACCTAAGCCACACACCACAAATTGAGTAAACTGTTCCTTCCCTTATCCGGGCATAAGCTCCCTCAATTTCTTTGATTCCCTTGTGACCCACATTGTGGTTACTTGATTTCTATCTGCCGCTAGTTTCACTGTCTGATTGGATATAGATTCTTGCGACAGGATTACCTTTTGAGTCAACTTCAAGTGTCCATCCCGGTGGGACCCTATCTTGTATCTTGTTGCTGTCACTTCCACATCGACCTCTTCAATCATCTTGAACCCAGAAGTACATCATATCAATGCATTTCCTCCCAGCTACAGCAAATGTTGCGTTTGTTGACTGTTGATCCACTTCAAAATTCACCTTGGAAACTTGCCTAACTGCTACTACATTTGTAGTAGTTTTCGACATTGATTCCAGTGTTGTAAAACTCAAAATCTTGAGAAGTCCACACAAAGTCTTTCTGTAACTTTCATGTCCATGACATATCCATGACAACTGTTTAATATAAGCTTTTTGCTGGAAACCTCTTGTCTTTTTGAATATTGTATGGCACATCCATGTTGCCAATGTGGTGTGATGGTTATTGGTCGGTAATCAGGAGCAGGTTGGTCATAATGCATATCTTGTCCTGTTAAAGGAACTGATACCGTTTTGAATATTACTGGAGATTTTTCCCAACATCAAACCGCAATTTTAATACCTCGACACAAGTATCGATCACCAAGTGATCATCTTCAAGAGGAAGAATAAACTGGATAGTTCTACTGGGTCGTACTACACCAAAGTTTCCAAACAGTGCATCGCATGTAATACCGTTTTGTTGAGATTGATGGTTAGTTCCTCTTTCAGTGCCCAGCTTTGAATCGAGTTCATAGTTGCTCATATGAGGTCTGAAATAACCTAACATCCACACTTATTAGTTTTTGAGTGCGTTAACGAATTTCTGTAATGAAGCAATTTTCTTTTTTTAAAGTCCAATTTTTGTACTGAATTTGAAAATACCTAATATTTCTAAAACACTTGATTATAGGTAGGGGGCATCATACAGATTGATCTCCATCTTGAAGATGATCACACGTGTCGAAGTATTGAAATAACGATTTGGTATTGAGAGAAACTCCAGTAATATTCATTACTAAATCTAAATGCGCTGAAATGTGTCTAAAATGTACAAAAAAACTAAAACATTCATAAAAAGTCAGTGTGTTCCATTCGCAATGAGGAAGTAGGCCATTGTTACATGAAACACCATGTATAAAAAGTTTTTGTTTAAAATAATGTTCACTTCAAAATACTAATAGTCATGTCCTAGTTTTGTTTTGAACACCCATCCATTTATTTTATCGAATTTATCTTAGTGTTAGTCACACGTTAAAAGGTAAGACCTCGTTAGTCCTTAGTTCGCACAAGTTTCTCAACTTCTGAGAGTTGTCATTCGTATGGGGGCGGCAGCTGATTAACGGAAAAAACAGATTTTAAAAACAGAAACAGTTTATTGAATGGTAAAAGGTTCATATTGTATGACGCAATCAAGATGAAGACACGCCTGTATTTCAGTAATTTTTTAAAGAAGATATTCAGTTTTTGGTACAGACGTAGATCTTTATGGACCGTACTTTTCGCAATACTTAGCCCGAGTGACAGCTCTGAACCATACTACGATACCCGGAAAAAGGCAAATTATCGATATTTTGCTTCGCGAAATGAATTATTTGAAAAAGTTGTTTGGAAATCAATTTTGTCCCTACATACGGAACTTCAACCCGAAATTCGAAATTAGAATTTTTTTGTAATTTTCATATTCATGTCCGATTTTCAATAGTGCCGAATAAAACGCTATAGAAATGATGAAATAATCGAAATCAATGAAATGAATGTATGGAAATTACTGAAATTGGAAACTGAAAGCTACTCAATGTGCGAAAAAATATCTACTTTCAGCAAGACGGAGCTTTCGTTCATAATTCTTGGATGGTTCTAGAGAGGTTGAACAAAAATTTTCCATTGCGTTGGATTGGTAGATGTAGCCCATATGAACAAGGGTCTTCTCGCTCTCTTGACATAACTTCAATTGATTTTCCTTTCTGGCGAACTGTCGAAAATAGGAATCACAAGTCTAGGCCACGAAATCGACAAGAACTTTGTGAGAGAATACCGCAAGCCTGCCATGAAATAACTATTCCAGAGTGGCCAATAAAAAAACATTGAAAAATGTATCAGACTCGAGGGCGGGCCAGATGAGGGAGACAATATTTTTAACCGACTTCTAATTACAGTGTTTATTTCATTTCCTGTGGAATTTGGTTAATTAAATATGATTTAATTTCGGCAGATATCTGTGACTTTATAGTAACTTATAATAAAAATTTGAAGTTTTTTATAATGAATATTAGGTTTTTTATTTTTATTTCTTTATTATAACAAATTTTTTATTTTCCTAGCTTCTTATTTAGAACCATTAATTGAGAATCGGACTTGAATACGAAAATTAAAAAAAAAAATGAAAATTAAAATTTTGCATTGAATTTTGGTGTGTGGAGTAAAAATCGATTTCCAAGCAACTTTTTCAAATAAGTAATTTCGTTATCATCTAGGAAAAGCAAAATATCGAGAATTCGCACTTTTTGCAGGAATACAGTAGGCCCATGGAAGTCAATGCCTGTACCAAAAATCAAACATTTGCTCTCAAAAATGACTTAAGTACAGGGGTGTGACTCACTGTACAATGTTTTCTACAATTTAAATTTCTTAGAAAACTGGAAATCATAAGACCACCAAGCAAGCCGCATTTTTGTAACAGGATTGAATTATTATGTGCTAAATCACGTTATAATTGCTACTTGATACGATACCACTGTGTTTCACGACAACAGGTTTTGTATGTTATCATATATCAAATCAACAACTCTTGTGCTAGTGTATGATTGATGTTATCTGAGAATCTTGATTTCAATTCATCCAGTAGGTGGTACAGTGGGAATAAAAAAATAGTGATCTTGATTGATATATCGATAGTTCAATCAGAAAAATGCTTCACTTTCAATTTCGAACTGGCTGATAATACTCATAGGTACAGACATCAACAATTCTTCCGAAAAGAGGAGTCAAAATGTTGACAATAATTTTAAAATGGGATACACACATTGACAAATTTATTAAAAAAATATCTACCCTTATTGGAGCACTACGCAGATGTCCAAAATTAAAACCAGAAATAGCAACACTTTTTTTGGAATCACATATTCTTAGCCGGATTGAATATTTAATAAACATATGGGGCTTATGCTGTAAAAATACCTTCAATAAAATTTCCATTGTTTATAAGAAATTATTAAAAGTACTGTACATTCCAACTGTATTCAATAACAAACTCATTTTCTTTAGAAGAACATTTCATGATAGACAGACTCAAATTTGGTTATTTAGAGATCAATACAGAAAATAAATCTAACCTCAACCTTACAAAAATGTCAATATTGAAATTAACAGATGAAAATTATGAAGTCAGCGATATCTTATATTAATAAGTTGGATTGATCCTACTAGTTGTTGAATTCTATTACCCAACCAACTTTTCTTCATTGAAAATATAGGTAAGGAGTGGTTTTTGAAATTACAATGGATCTTCATCAAGTAACGGCCGAATCATTCAGAAAATTCAAATAATAGATTAATGAGACTTTCAGAAACTTTTATTCAATTGAAAAAGGTAAAATACCGATGAAATGAGAAACGTAATGATATCAATATACTAAACATCTTTATTATTCTTCAGACAATAAAAATTTGTGTAGTAATCATCAAAAAAATCAACAGGGTAGAAATATTGAAATACAACTATCTGTATCTGTAAAGTAGGGACGGCACAATGTGACCCACTGTACATCCTCCCAAAAAGTTGTCCTCCTAGGTCATCGTCCATCCTGTCCTTTCCAGGAAGGTGGACAGGTCTCTGGGAGACATCTCCTTTATATCGGCAGGTATAGGACAAGACATGCGGACACTCGCATGTTTATACATCCTGCATAGAGGTGTGTCCACTAGCATCATAATATGTAGGTGTTTCCTTAGTTGACAGTGACCAGTCAGAAATTGTACTGTTGAGCTTAGGTTTTTCTTGGTCATCGCCAGATATTTTTTCGGAGCCAGCTTCCCAGGGTCTCCCAGGGTGGTCCTGACCAGACTGCATCTTTTGATTCCATCCTATCTTTTTAGGGATTGAGCATGAGTGTCACGTTTGGCTAGTTCCGCAATTGTTGAAGTCCAGCCGCTTCCTTGGCCAAAGAGTCGGTAATGCGATTACCTTTACTCCTGTCGTGTCCTTTAACCCATCACAAGATAATGTTATTATCTTCCGAGGCTTTTGCTCAATCTTGGTGGCACTCTAGTACAAGCGCTGAGGTAACACATTGTCTGTACTAGGGCTGTTTGCCACAAATTCTGCTTATTTATTTTGTAGCGATTGGGATACCAGCCAGTTTTGTTTGGACCACGCTGTTATTTTTTCCCATTCCCCACTTAATCCTTAGGCTTAGTAATCTGGAGTACACTCCACATCCTGAACTTTTTTTAGTTTTTGAACTGTCTGTATATATGAGTATTGCATTGAAATACGAGAAATAATATGTGAAAATATTATAAACTGTTAGAAGATTAATAAAATCCACTTAGGTCGCAATACGAAATATGCGAACACATCTGTATTGAAACTAGTTCAAAAGTACAGGAACGTTGTGAAAACATGTCGCATTCAAGTACAATTCTGAGCGGTATTTCAATGAAAGTTAATATCTAGAACTAGGAATATAATACATTACGCTCTGTCTATTATGAAATCTTATCATGTAGAGACTATTCGCAAAAATCACTTGTGTCGTCTGCAGATGAGGCAAAATAAGTGAAAAATTTATTTCATCAATATCGTTGATATACAGAAAAAATATTTTGGGTCCTAAAACTGATCCTTGTGGAATATCAATAATCCTTATTTGTTGTGACGATTCATTGTATTTTTAATACATAGTCGGAGGTCCTGCTGACAAAAAAAAAAAGATCCCAGCAGGACACTCGTCAGAATCAGTTCATTTTAAGATCGTATTAGAATATGAATGAATTGCAGTCATATCTTCGACACCGTGCTGAATCTTCTTTAAAAATATTATCGAATAATTTCTTCTGAAGAGAAATTGAAAATTTATTTTCAGTGAGTGCAGGAATCGAACTAGACTGCCGATGAAATGTTATTTGGATCAGATAGGTTTGATGAATAGGAAGTTCAAGCTAATTGAAAACGGTCTGCAAGAAGTGACCCAGATCCTCTCATTCGAAATGAAGAATTCTTCCGCTGTTCCGCGCAGATACAACGAAGCGCCTCGTTATGCAAATGCGAAAAATGATATACCGAGCGTAATTTAATACGTACTCAGAGGTCGAGCGGTCGTTTACAGTCCATATGAACTATGGAATGAAGCAGGCGAGGAAGAAAAAAGCCCGTTCATAGCAGTGCAATTGCATGCGGCTGATATGTAACAGATTGCAACTACTCGCTGGAAATTTACAGCCTTTGTATGCGTATACTGTATACACCACTTTCCAATAAGTCCCATGGGTGTTGTAGTACATGAGCCAGGGCAAGTGACAGTGTAATAACTGCCATTGCGATAATAATTAATGAAAAATATAATTTTATTCATAAAGATCGGGGTCGGTCACTTGTTTTTTCGGTATCAACACTTTTTCAACAGAGTAAGCGTTGAATTCAAGTTGGATCGTTGGACCTTGACGGTATGATTATCTTTCCTTCGAACTAGACATAACAAACATATCCTGTTGAAAAGTAATAATACTGGAAACGCGAAAAATGCAAGTTAGGGGTTTGCATTTCAGCTCCGTGGACAGGAAGTTCGGCCATATCTGAAAAGGTGGGTCCGAAAATTTATTTAAAATAAAAACTGACCAATAACTTCAATGAAAAGAAGATTCGTCTTGAGTCGGAAGGGTTATGAAAAAATTCGGGAATAAAAAACAAAGAGCAGACCAATCAGGGGACGGTACAAGGGAGGAGTATTACGAGCAATTTTTCGGACTAAGCGGTCGGTTAATGGGCACGGTGGGCATAGGCCAGTTGGGGGAGTTGCGAAAGAAAGTTACGTGAAACAGGTCGCCAAAGTG
>WOGN01007396.1:0-11858 GCA_015342105.1 Leptinotarsa texana | reverse complement strand
AGGAGACCGCATAATTGTCGTGTTTTGATCGTGGAGGACAGCGTCCCTTTTAAGGTACGTCAAAAAACAATGATACCACGTGTTTTTAATCATCGACAATCCGAAGTTACCGGTTGCTTATCAGTTATGAGTCTCAAAACTATGAAAAAAAAATCTAAAAATGAAAAATATTAACTTTGCCCACTAATGAGTAGAGGAAGCTGTTTCATTATCTGTTATTCGACGAATTTCATTTCATCGTCGATTCATGAACTATGAAAACGTTTTTGAGAAGAGGAGAACTAAAAAACGTTTTATAATATCTGAAGAAACCCAAAAATACGTTTTAGCCACTTTGAGGTAAATCCAAATAATTACATCAGATATTTATTTGAAGTAGTTGTTCCATCGTCAGTTATTAGACGAATTCTGAAGAACATAAATTTTTCTCATAAGTTAAGGCCAGTGCAAACACTAGAACCTGGTGACGCTGAGAGACGACTGGGGTTTCGTTGATGGTTTATGAATAAATGCAGACAATATCCAAACTTCTGTAAAAATATTATGAAAAATTCCTTATGGATTGAATCAGATGTCATTCACATGATTCCTACGCAATATATTAAATGAAAGGTAAAAATATAACTTACATGGAACACTATCACCCTCACTGGTAACATCGATGTTTCGCCGTAAGCCACCTGCCTGGGGGCTCTTCACTACCAATCTGGAAAACACTAAAAGTGAAAACACATAATGCAATCATAAATTTCGACAATATGTCACGAAATGAATTTGATCTATTCATATCGACATATGACATTCAATCGCTTATATGATTAAATTCTAGCCAAAGGAATCTTGCTTAAATTGAAAGGGTTTCTAGGAGTGAATAAATTCATCAACCCTTAGTAGAATTCCTTACTCGATTGCTTATGCCAGAGTACAGAAAATTTGCATCATAGATCGATATGTAATATTGAGTGCTACTACATATCAATATTTTTCATTAGTTTTAATTGACTAAAATATTCAGTGAGCTATTTGATAACTAAATCTCAATATTTAGTTGAATAGCCCGAATAACTTAAGAATGACTGAAAAATGAGTCGTTTATAAAGTACGAACTGTTTATTTTTCATGATATACCAAAGAAGTATTAGAGCTTATATCGCCAATGAAAGTTAGGGAGATGTTTCAAAACTCACTGAAATATTTACGATTTGAAAAAGTCTTCTCAAATAGGCAGCTTTCGTGTAATTTGTTAATATATTGAATTCCAATGTTATTTTTCAAATAATGGAAATTTAACTATAATAATCTTTGACAAATAGCGAAATCATTTTGTACTGTATTCCTTTTACGACAGAAAATGACCAATTGTTCAATTATATGCAAATGTCTGCACACAATTATGCTTGAATGAACCAATACCAGTCTGTAATTTTCGAAATTCAACTGATTTGTTTGAGAAGTTATGAAAAAATAATTCATCTTCTGTATTTTTCATCCAATATACTATATTCCACAACTGAATATTCTGTAGTGCATTCTCATCAAATCCAAATGCCACTTATCGCTCGATTAATTTTTGAACACCGATCGAAAATGATAACATGTTATCCAATGAAACTTATATAGACAATTCTATTAACCAGTCTTTCCAGTCCTATGAACACGACAGAACCAGACAACTACTTGAAATGTTAATTGCGAGTTTTTTTTTCGCTTTCAATGAATTCATTAATCAATGATGAGTTATTCTGCCCTGTTTATGCTGATGACAACTCAATATTGGATCGAGAATATTTGTTACTGCGATTAGGTATTGTTGATTTATGGAATGCCATCAATGTATGTCTACACATGAGTTCTCAATAACAGATGAGTGGTACGCTCATACAAATGCAATACATTTATTTAGTAGCACAAATCAAAACTCAACACCGTATTTAAATTGAAACTACCAATTATTTCACAATTTCATTTTCATTTTTTTCGCTCTCAAATCATTCGCACTGATCTGCAAACTATTTCAAACACCTGTTTGTTGCCCATTTTAGAGCTTATCTATACGGTGTTTTGAAATTTTGGAAATTCCAAATGAAATTCAACTGAACCTAAATTTTCTAATTTGAGAAGTTATTGAGAAGGATATTAAAAAAAAACCTTTTTCATTGCTACTTTTCATGCTCTACAAAATGGATTTTACAAAGAGGTAGATATATGATATCGTGGCTTTTATTTAGAACTATTCGAGATGAACAATCTTTATCTACATTACATCTACATTATCTGCATGTAACTTCAACGGTACAGGCAGCGCATGCCAAAGTAGCTCTCGGGGAGCTAGAATTTTCACGACTCACTTAATATTTATCTTTATATTATGATAAAAATTACACAAAACCTTTGTAAATTGTAGCCTATATGTTATTCTGATGTATACGCTATATTAATGTGAAGTAAAACAGTATTTTGCATATAGTGGCTACCACATAAGAGGTAGATATATGATATCATGAGCTATTATTAAGAACTATTTAAGATTAACAATCTTTCGCTACATTATCTGCATGTAACTCCAACGGTACAGTCAGTGCACGCCAAAGTAGCTATCAGGGAGCAAGAATTTGTCTGTCGTACGTAATACTTATCGTTATAATGAAGAAAAGAGAAATTACACTTTCTGTGTTTTGTACCACTTTTATTCGTAACTAAAGTTACTGCAGTTTCGTCGTATACGGACATTTTCAAACTTATTTGTTTTTGTTATTATGTGAGTTTAAAAATGTCCGTATAGGACGAAGCTGCAGTAACATTATTTACAAATAAAAGTCGTAAGAAACATAGAAAGTTTCATTTCTCTTTACTTCATTATGATTTCCTACCACGTAGTAACGGCTACGTCCATCAATTAACTTAACGTTATATCATGACCAAAATCACACAAAACCTTTGTGAATTGTAGCCTATATGCTATTCTATATAATCCACGTCAGTGCAAAACCGCTTCAACGAAGACAACAGAGTGTTGAATAACTAATCGTATCTGAAATTTACGTCTGAGACAGAAACTGTTACCCACAGTGAAGTAGAAATGGTTCCATCTCGCGAACAATGCCTCAAGCGGAAAGGAAGTATCCCGTGTACTAGAACTTCAACCAAAGTCAAAATCATTCTTGTGTTTGTATCGAGAAGAGATATAAAAAATTATTTATCGAATTGAAAATTGCCAGAGGAGTATTTGTTTTCCGGCAGGCATTTACCTGCTGGAGAAGTTTTATGAAGAGAACATTTCAACTCGAAATATTCATTTTATTGTTAGAAGTTTTTGATTTCTAAAGATGTTGCTGAGTCAACATTGAATTTTTTGGATTTCAACATTTTTTTCTGCACTATTGAAGTAACTATAAAAGATAAGATTACTTTTCTTGTTTTTTAACGACCAAGAAGAATTAAATGATTTTCCAGATCCCTTTGTTTTCCAATGGAGATTTATGAAAAAACTTATTTTTAATTTTCTGATTTCCACCCGACTCTATATTGATCTTAATATCAGGTACCTTACGAATGTTGAATGAGTACCTTCCAAAATTTCAACAGGTATCCGTTACCAAATCCTCTCAGACGACGAACATATATATAGTTAGACAGAAATTTCAGTAAAATGACTATCCAATAAGCCACAATTAGGGGTCTATTATGTCCAAAAAATGAGTATAATGAAAAGAGCTATTTATCTTGAGCAGTAATCACTATTAGAATTTATTTCTAGGAAAATGTATCAGTTACTATCACCCAATCGAAACATATGTTACATAAACTCGACCTTGTGCAGTCGAATTTAAAACAAAACTCCCTGTTAGTGAACCGCAATAGAACTCAAGTATTCACGAAATAATCCACCATCCGAAAAGGAAACTTTCATGTTTGTTCAGATTGCCATACATTGTCTTTCTTTCAGGAATTCAGCCAAGTGAGCAACCGCTTCGACCTCCGAAATGAAAAGCCCAAGTTCTTTAAAGGCATATTTACCCGGCTGAAAGAACTTTCTGGTTTACTTTTCAAACTCTAACATTTACTTTTCATTGCCGAGTGGATGTCATGGAAATGCAACCGATTCAGTCGCGATGGAAACAATTGAATTATCAAATGAAAAATAAACTGTGGATTTCTAAATCCATTAAATGAACCGAAAAGAGATATTTTTGAATCGTAGTATTCCAGGGAATGATATTGAAGACAAATATTTTTCACTCTCGGTTTTGAGTGAAAAGATATAGCGCTAAAGGCGCTGTATTTTTTTATCCCTCTCAGTCATATATGAACACGCCTCAGAAAGATTGTATAGCGGAACATGTGTTGCGGTTTTGTGAAAATACCACAAGAAATTGTTACTTTCTACTCATTCAGAAAATAACAAAGTTAATTATTTACATAACAACAAAATGATGGAATGAAAAAATCCTTCGTAATCAATAAAAAATTAAAATCGATAAAAACTCAAAAAAGAACTTCCGTACTATCCCAGACGCTGAACCGCAGCAACCTCACCCCCCAGGGGCGTTATTTAGACCGGATCGGATCGCTTCGCTTGTAGAACATCAAATAAGAAATTCGCGTTCCTTGCGGTTTCAGCACGTATTATTCCTGCACGATGTTGGCATCTTCGCAATTGTAAACAACAGCGAATAGCTTGTACTACTTCTATTGGAGACTGTTTTTCCTACAATACCACTGCCCCAACACCCCTCTAAACTGTTCTTGGAGACAAGTACCTTCAACACTCCACTGACAGTCTTTATTTTCTCAATGTTGAGTGACAGATTCAGGGAAGGCTGGATATCTTCAGTAATGTGGTCTCCTTTACGATGAATGCTCGACTTCATTTGCCCCCCGCTTATCGATGTACTGGTGATGTATTGGTGAGAATGTCTAGTTCTGCATTCCCATGGTTCTATATTATGAACCATGGAACCATAGGAATGCAGAACTAGACACTTTTCTGAAACACATCAACAACGTAAGTCCTTCCATCACTTTCACAATGGAGAAGAAAGTCCACAACGAATTGCCTTTCTTAGACGTATTGGTGAAGAGGGCCGACACTAAATGGGAAACATCTGTATATCGAAAAACTACCACACATAGGACAGTATCTCAACCAGAAATCCAACCACCATCAATCGACTAAGAGAGGAATCATCAAGACTCTACAAGACCGTGCTTTTGGGCTCTCTAACACAAAGAAAGATTTCGAAAAGGAACTAGGCATCATCAAAAATGACCTACAACGGAATGGTTAATCCAGAGTGATGGTAGAACAGGCCTTACCTAGAAGACAGCAAGAACTCTACAAGGAAGAGAAGCCGCCACAACCAGCACTTGTACTTCCCTACATCAGAGAATTACCCGAATGGATAACAAGGATTGCGTTCAAGTACAACATCAGGACCTCCTTCAGATCTGGGAACACTATCCGTAGCAGTCTCACAAAAACCAGGTTACCAAACGCGGACTGCGATTTCAAGAATTGCATTTACCGGGTACCCTGCGAGTGCGGAGAATCATACATTGGTGAAACAAAGAGGCCATTGGAAGTTCGCATTGCTGAGCACAAGAAACACACACAGCAAAAAGAAACCAGCAAATTCGAAATAGCAGAGCATGTTTGGACTCATCAACATAACATCAGACATCAGACACATCAAAATCTGTGATGTTGTAGAATGTTATAATCTGAAATATACAGTATCGTGGCCTACAAGAGTTACCACTACTAGTGCCACTACAATTGATCAAATATTCACTTACTTATATGAGGAAACAACATGTTGTGTCAAAATAAACATCGGCAATGGAAATTGGGTTGAAGTTTTGTATGAAACTGATATTAATCTTGCGTTTCAGGCATTTTTGTCAACATTCTCCTATTATTCTGAGACAAATTTTCCAAAATTACCTACTCAGAACAAAAAGAAATGAATCACACATGAAATTAAACAATCTAGTCAAAATTCAAACGAACTTTTTAAGCTACAAAAATTTTGTCCCGAACTGAAAAACATCTATAAAGTCAGAAAGAAGAGTCGAGATGATTTGATAACTCAAACAAAAAAGGAATATTCTCAAAAAAAAATAAAGAATTCAGACAATCCTTCAAGAGCTGCATGGCAACTAGTGTCAAAGCTATCTAATAAATCGAAGACTATTGAGTCAGAAATAACTATAAACGATGGTAACACCATTGTTGACGATCTGAAAAAAGTTGCTGAAATTTTCAATAAATTCTGTACAGATGCGCCTAAAAAGATATTGAGCAATATAGTCTCCTGTGACAAGGACTTCAATTATTTTCTGCGTAACGTTACGTCACTTCCAAATTCTTTTTTTCTCATGCCATATCAGGAGCTAGAACTATTCCATTCTTTCAGTTACATAAATCAAAATTAAAAAATATATTTTATTCGGATTCGGATGAGGTACCTACAATTCTATTGAAAAAGTGCCTATCAGTTCTAAAAGTGCCTTTTATGATAAATCTCTCATTTTCTTCTTGCGTTTTCCCAGAATTGCTGAAATGTGGTAAAATAACACCTGTGTGTAAAAAGAACTGTCGTCAGAGCCTTGAAAATCACAGACCAGTTACAGTACCTTCAACTTTTTCCCAAGTATTCGAGTATTGTTTTTTTAAATAGATCAATGCCATTTTGTCATAAATATGATATAATTTCGAGAAACCAACATGGATGTTTGAACAAAAAATCTACGAAGACTGCGGTGTTTTCTTATTATCAAAAAATAATAGAATATTTCGAAGCAGAAGATGTTGAAATCTTTTGTAACCTCAGCAGGGCATTTGGCTGTATCAATCACGACACACTACTGAAAAAGCTGTATAAGTATGGTATTAGAGGCTGTCCTCTAGATTGTATAAAATCATTTATACTTAAACGTGCACAATATATAGCCTTCAACACTCATTCCTCACAGCAAACTGAAACAGACATTGGTGTCCTTCAGGGGTTCATATTGGGGCCAATTCTGTTCCTTTTCTATATTAATGATTTGGATAAACTTTCTTTACCTGCATCCTTTACAATGTACGCTGATGATACGTCGTTAATCATATCATATAAATGCAATGAAGTGTTGACTTCTGTGAATGAATGGTTTTCAGCAAATTACTTGTTTTTAAATACTTCGAAAACGCAAGCAAGGTTTTACCATATCCAAAAAAATGTAACGAGTTATAATTCCAATCGAACGAATCGAGTCCATCGATTGTTGTTGAATTCGTTTTCGGCGTCCTGGTCAAACGCGATTTTGTCAATACTATTGACGGTTTCGGACGAAACATCGGTGTTATCGGTTTTGAAAAGAATTTCCCACGTTTTGCGACAGGTTTGTTACTCCGGTAACGTTAGGAATTGGTTTCTTTAGGGACTGTAGGGGTTAAGCCGAATGACTTGGTTCAGCCTCATTTCGAATACCCTCCTTCTGTTCCGCCAAACCTTGACAATTATTAAACGGGTCATCCACTACATTGCCCAGTGTTACTTGAATCCGAGTGAGTTATGGATTCCCGTCGTATCGGACAGTACCATCACATATTACTGAACAGCTTCGGGTGAAATTTAAACATAAGAAAAATGTACATGCAATTCAAATGTCAATCATTGTGACTAAAGTTAACTATTTAATTTATAGGTGACACCTATATCGATCTCCTGGATCAAACTAGACTTGATTACAAATTTTTATAAATCTCTAAGTTCATATGAGCGAGGACTATTCATATTTCAGGAACTGGCAACAGTAATGTCAACATAATGTTATTATGGCATCGCCATAATAACGTTTGACATTTTTTAGCATAAACGTACCCACAACGTTTTACTGTACTTTTCGTTCAAAGTGCTTTAAGAAAATCAATTTGACCGAAAAAATGAAAATTTCAAGAAAACGTTTTCGTCGGATTATTTTACATAACTTTCAACGTAGATCTCAACAAGAATGTGTCGATGAACTCATTTTTTTGTATGACGATAAAGTACCATGATAAACCACAGTATATCGTAGATATAGTGAATTTAATGGTGGTCGTAGTTCGGTCACTTATGAATACCGTGAAGGCCTCCAAAATCGGTTGTTGTGCCACAAAACATCGATCCAGTATGTGAACTGTCCATGAAAGATTGTAATATGACATATTGTGAGATAGAGACATCTTTACGTATTAGTTTCACTTCAATACATTCAATTTTGTATGAACACTTAGTAAAGAAAATGTTCTCGTTGGATACCCCATAATTTATCAATCGCTCAAAAAAGACTCTTGTCAAGTGGTATAAGAAAATGATTGGAAAGTTCGATCATGGTGCTTCAGAACACGTGTATAAAATCGTGGCAGGTGACGAATCATGCATATATGAGTAAGAGTTAGAAACAAAAAAGGAATCGACCGTGTGGGTACTCTAAGACGAGCTGAATCCAACTGAGTGATACGGTCAATTCTGTGTGATACATGACCATTTGTTTGCCATAAGTCTTCGAATAAATTCGTAAAACTAACCGCCAAAGATAAATCATTCACCATAATGATAATGCAAGCTCTCACGCATCTTGTCAACACGTGAATTTTTGAGCAGTAAAAACATCGTACAGTCCTGAATTGGCTCCCAATGACTTCTTTTTGTTCCCGAATATCAAAGGTAACAGACATGATATCAACATCTAACTAGGCTTAGGGTCTAGTAATGAATCATTTTCATAATTTTAATCACTATCACTCTTCTAATCAAGTTGAACTAAAGAAATCAATTATCCTAATATGATTGTTACTGAATATTGAAACTTTGCATTAATTCTTCTACAGAAATTTGCAAGTTAAATTTGATTTTATGATTATGGCAGTAACTGTCCTTGTATACAGAGGTAATCAGTCAAGTTTCGTTTCAATATAATCATAAAAATTTCCATTGTGGATGAATATTTTCAGTTCAATTTACGGAAATTGTGGAGAAATTCTATGTATTTCAATAAGACTTTGGTTTACCCTGGAAAATTATACTCTCTCCGTAAGAAGTCTGTCATTTATTTGACACTCCATAATATTATCTGTGATACTGGAAAAGATTATTTGCATTCTTAATTATCTGAAAACTGGTTCACAATTCGAGAAATTCAACAGATATCCTCTCACCAACATTTCTAACATTATTTTCCTTTAAAAATACCAACGTTGAAGAAGAATCGTTTCGTCAGAACATGACCATAACATAAAATCACGACTTTCGAATAATGCAACTCATGATTTACACCACATAACAAATCGAAATTTTCCAGATCCCAATCCATTAGGGAGTTTGTTCAGTAACTTCTCAATGTGAAATTTCTACACAGTAAATACTGAGTGAATGAAATCCGGGCAACTGTTTGAGGTTAAATGAATAAGCCCCTCTTTAAAAGTAGGTGATTCAAATATAATACACGGGATTTCAGTCACCCAAGGCTCTGTAATGGACAAGAGGAGTGATTTACACCCTGGGATAGAACTTCATTTCGGATCCTCCCCACATTGTATACACAAAGTTTGTCTGACTTCAAAGGGCCTCTAAAATTCATTAAATTATTCCCCTCAAGGGGAAAGCAGACCTGTTTGCATTGGATATACAAAGCGAAACAATAAATAGAAGTTCTTAACTGCGAATGGCAATTGGCGTTTTGATAATTTCAATGAATATTATATGAAACGGATGTATTTTGAAAAAGCCAGGTTAACAAAAGATAGAATTCATATATAGTCGAAAGCGAATTAAATTGTGGAAGAAAGGAAACTGGACTTACATTCATACACAATCAAAAAAGAAATGCCGCTCCACGTAGTAATCTGTGGAATAGAAGAACGTGGAGGAGGAAGACTTATCAAACGACCTTACGAAGAAGGATACACAATTTTCGAATGACATCGAATGACATCAAGTCGCAGTAGGAAGACCCTTTTTAGAAAAAGATATTCGCATTGAGAACATGCGTACACTTGATAGTGCAGGCCGAAGGGCAGAGGAGTAGTGTTTCGATGCGCAACGATGTTGCCACGCAACGTTGCTTGAATTGCAGTGAAAATTATGAGGGATATGCCAGTAAAATGCGTCAACTGTTCGAAAGCGCATCCAGCTAGCTACGGGGGTTGAAGAATATTCTCCAAACAGTCCGCATGGAACAGGCCCAAGCAACCGGTGAGCCAGAGTCCTAACAACACACCAGAAGCAAAGAGGACACCACCAAAGGCACAGACAGACGAAAGCAAGAATAACAACAACAACAACCTAGTAAACACACTAGGAAAACTTACGACTGAGCAGATGAAGGTCGCGCAAGCGGTATTATCGGACTGAAACCTGTCATTGGCATCGCTTTAGGAGTTGTCAAACAAAGATTGAACACCTGGATTGCAAGAAGATGTATATATTTCTGAAATTAATTCATCAGTGTTATCGCATTCTTCTGTGGGAAAAGTTGGATATGAAATAATGTATCAATTTCCTATCATATTTTTCATTCTTGAGTGAAGATGATTATACTCAGCAATTCGACAAAACATGTTCACGGTTATTTCAATACCACAATCCTTTCATAAAATTCAATAATATAAAAAGTTAATCTAGTAATATAATAATACCTTCGTGATTTCTTCTAAAAATACTTTAACTTTTTCCACTTATGCAATCAGTCAACATAAAATAAATATGCTGAGCCACAATTTCCATAAAAGGGTGAAGTTAGAATTCAACATACACCAGTTGTTCATTTTTACAGCCATATAAATCGCATTTGCATAGGTATTTCGCCGAGAACAGGTGGCTTTTCCCTACAACAAAAATACCGAAACGCTTATCAAAATTAAATTAACTTTTAGGAGAAACAAGTTGGCATAGTAGATAAATGAAAGCGATAAGGCAAAAAGACGAAGAATTATCCCAAATCTTGATTCATATACAAACAATGGCTGTTTCCTAAATGCCATTATCAGGACACCCCGACCCTTGGTGCTGGCTTGCTTGATTTCACTCCGTTGTCCACATTGAGGGTTGTTTGGCAGATAAGGGTCCGTTTGGTGGTTGATTTTGAAATGAGATAGGAATCGCGACCTTCGATTTCTCGTATTTCTCTTCTGGAAAATACGAGTATAAGGAATTTTGATATATTCAAGGTGTATGAGTGATATAATAATTTGAATGATAAGTAAATTGAAATAGAACGCTTTTTTCGAAAAATAAATTGAAAATGGAAAGCATATTTAAGAATACTACTTGAGAATACATGTGAAAAATATACTTATTGAAAACTTTTCAGAATTAGGTCCCTTCTTAGGAACAAAACTACGGGGAAAGTATTTATGGAAATCTACAATTCTCCAATGGAATTTCGGTAGGTATATTCGTGTTATGTCTTTTAAAGTTTCGTAAAAATGTAAATTTCATGCTTGAAAAACGAAAGCAGTGAGAAACTCAATTACGAAGATCTTAGAATTTTGATATATATCTATACAACACTGTAGGTAAAAACAGGCGGTCCGTAACTGAGTATCTACCTGAATTTTGTTTACCTGTGGCAATGTGTAAACGCTAATTTGAAAACCGGCGAGTAGACCATGTCGCTGGCACCCGCTTTGAAAAATCTACCATTTTTAGCCTACTTTACCTACAAGCGATACTAATAAATATAGTGATGAACATTTTCTTGTAGTCTTATCGGTTACTGAGAAATCACTATTGATATTATTCTAACTACGAAGGACGAGTAATAATGTGTCAAAAAGTTCTGAAATAGGTTTTAAATGTATTGTAGTTTATTGTAGTAACAACAAAATA
>WOGN01007395.1:0-11859 GCA_015342105.1 Leptinotarsa texana | reverse complement strand
CAGTAAACAAACATGAAACCCAAAAGAAACTCAAGGTTGTACATGGGAATCCGGTAAGTACACATGTATCATAGCCATAAAATGCAATTTCCATGTCAGTTGGCAATTAAATAATTATTCCTTTCACATATGTATACTTTAATTGATGAATTTATTTGCTAACACCAATAATGACTGAGCTTCCGCAGCAGTGTCTTATGATCAAAGCAATCGAAAGCTTTCGAGAAATCACAAAACACTGCTGCAACAGCCTTGCCATCATTTATTCTAGAGTATGCATTTTCTAGCATAGAAAATGGCACCTGTGCTATTTTTCGAACTTCGAAAGCCGAACTGAAGGCTAGATAGCACATTGTTTATCGATAAGAAGGACATTAGTCTTTTCCTCTCCAATCTTTCAATAGTTTTTGAAAGGATCAATAATAAAAAAATGGGCCTGAAATTTGAGGAGTCTTCCAGATCTCCGCCCTTATGTAATGGAATAACCATAGCTATTAATTTCCATACTTTTCATAACGTCTGTAAAAAAAGAGAATTGAATTTCGCTGTGGACAGTTGAATAGCATACGTTGAATTTAATTTTTCTATTCTGGAAACTTTTTCCATGCGTGTTTTGAATGTTCTTCCAGTTTGACCTATGTAAAACGTCGGAAATGACGAGGCAATTCATAGACCTCTGATTTATCTGACTCCAAACTCTTGTCTTTGTTATTGTTAGTATCCATGCTCAGGTTATTATTGCATTTTAACACCACATTTACACCCTTATTATTTAGGAAATTAGAAATCTCCAAACTAGGTTGGACCGAATATGTTGACGTTCTAGAATTTTTCCCTCGGGCGAATTTCTTTTATGGTTTGACTGTGTAGTTTCTTGGATAGTGAAGAATAAATTCTCTTTTATAGATTCAGTTCTTTACTGAAATTCACATCAGACACAGGAACATTCACCAGTCTGTGGATCATGATGTTCATTGCCGCTACTTTGTGTTGATATAGATGTGTGGTTACCTGTCAATCCGTCTCAGAAACTTAGATCGCGGATAAAGTTTCAGTTCTGTGTCTCATCGAATGTAATTGCTGAGATGTCTCCAAACTGATTTAGAATTATGGTGCAAATCCGTCAACCAATATGACTTACTTGATTTCAATTGAAATTTATGCTTTTCCAAAATAACGTTAGATATCCTTAAGGTCGTTGTGGCGATACATATTTTTTTAGGTTATGTAGATAAGTGTATTCATGAATACACGATTTCTATAAGAATCTTGAATTATCAGCGGTGTTTATTATCAAGTATATGCCTGTCAGCTGTCATTTTGTGTGTTTTGTAAACAAACTTTTTTTTGTGTAAATATTTGAATTAATTATGAAAATAGAGACTCCTGTACATTGAGAATAATGTAGGTTCAAACTGGGAATTGAACTATTGGGAATTTAGAATTAGATGCCAGCAACGTGGTGGCGAGACTGATTTCAGAAAGTTGATTCGTGTTTATGTATAGTTCTTCCAAGTAACTACTTTTTCCGTATAATATTTTACCAACATATCCAACTTATGTGAATTTTCAAAGGTTCTTTTTACTGTAAGAATTATCAATCAGCTAGATGTAAGGAAAAAATAAGCCAATCGTTCACAATCTTTTTAAGAGTCTTTTTTAAGTGATTACAAAGAAGAATTAAAAAGTTTCGAATCCGTATTGTAAGTGTTTGCTAGTCTAAAATTCTACCCACAGACTTAGTTAGTTATGACATAGTTAGTATGACGAACGGGTACTTTGAAAATGTCTGTATTTCTTTTCCTATTTGGATTCACATTTAAAATTATAAGTTGAACAAGTTCCATGAAATTAATGCTACCATTGATCATTTTGTGAATTAGCTTAAGATCTGATTCTAATCTGCTATGAGCCAGAGTATTTGAGTTAAGAATGTCCAATATAAGTTCATAGTCATATTCACCAATATGGCATCCCAATTCTCATGCAGGGTACTTTAAAACTTGTTTTGAACACTGTCAAACATATCAATATATCCACATTATATGAAGGGCACCAAATTGTGCAGTTGTATTCAGTTACTGATATATTATTTTTAAGAAAAATAAAGATAATTCCTTTGCAAATCTAACATTTTCAGTGCTCTAGAAGTAATATTTTCAATATGGGTTTTGAATGACTTTTTCGGGTCAATAGTGATTCCCAAATCTTTGATTGTATTTGTTGTTTCCAGTTATAATTGTTTGATTTTATATGGACGATTTATCAGATTTTTGTTTTATGAAAACAGTTTTATTAATAATAATTTCAAATAAAATGTGAAAATTATCACAAACTGAAAGTATTTTCAGTCAACTTAACATTATATAAGATATATGATATCAACATCATATATAGATTGACCCAATCCTAAAAATTGTAATATTACGCATTTTCTGTTCTTATATTTCAATTTACAAACTTATATTGCCCTTTCATTAATAGAGTGAAATGTATATTTTTCTTTTACGTCTGTTGTGGCTTTTTCAGTGCTTTATATTGATTTTAGAATATTTCACAAATCGTCCTCACCTTAAGTACTATATGTTTAATTAATCTTTGATCATCACTTTTGGAATACCCACACAAAAATCAATCTCGATACATTTCACCCAGTACCCAATAGAGTATAAAAATAGCAAAGAGCAGAACAACAGAACCCATCGATAATTTTTCTAATGTGACAGAATCCTAATATGTAAACCAACGACAACATAATTTATCAAGTATAGATTGATGGCTAGAATGAATATTCACAAACATCCCAAAAACTACCAGTGCGTTAACATCTTGGTAACTAAAAAAGCAAAAACTTCATGATGAATTTTTTTTATTTCGATCAAAACAGTGATTGAGTAATATAATTGGTTTATTGGACTAAAAATTGATTTTACACGATTTCAAATACGTGAAATATTCGAAAAAAAGTTACAATAATAGTATAGAGAAAAATAAAATCCTGATGCTCTCCTAATTGATGATCCAAAAATTCATGACACTTTTTTTCATGTTCTTCAGATAGTTTTTAAATATTGTTTTTGCATTTTCTGACCAGTCAGTGAAATTCAAAATTTCAAGGAGTGGATCATAATTTATAGTGTTTAGAAAGAATAACGATGAAACATGACTAATGATAAAACTATCAAAAACCGCTATTTAAACGCGAAATAATGAAGTAAATGGTGATACTGTCCGATATATTATTAAATATTTTCCTTTTCTGATTTAGTACAGATTTATCGAGATACATATCTCTGTGATAAATGACTATCAAATATCGTATAATAAACAACTTATAGTCTCCTCTCCGCGATTCCATTTGAGTGTATTTCTTCAAATTAATGATCGACACATTCGAATACTATTACAATCCCAAGATGACCTGAATCGACTTTGACGCGTACCAAAAAACCCTAAAGGCAATTACTCCCTTGCGACCCATCATCATTATCTATCACTGTATCATACGTTTATATTCAATGCAAACAAACTCCTGAAATCTCTGGAAAATTTTGAGTTCATAATTGAAATTCAGAGAATGATATCGAATTTTTTATGCTTCAAGTCGAAGTTAGGAGAATAATTTTGAAATTTCATCGAAATTTCGTTTATGAAGTCAAAATCACCCGATTGAACTCGATCGAAGTGGAAATTTCGAGTATAAATTCAAAACTTTTTAATTGAAATTTAGAGAATGATATCGAATTGTTTATGTTTCAAGTCAAACTTACGAGAATAATATTGGAATTTCGTCGAAATTGCGTTCATGAAGTCAAAATCGCCCGATTAAACTCGAAATAAGGGATATGAAGTTGAAATTTTGGGTTTGAATTCGAAATTTCGAGATTGAAATCGAAATTTAGAGATTAGAGTGGAAATTCACAGTATACATTCAAAATTACGAGATTTAAGTCAAAACTTCGAGTCGAAATCAAGTTTGAAATCTAAATTTCGACATTGTGTAGAAATTTCGTATTTTGTTATTTATATTCAATCGAATCAGTCAAAATTCCTAGATTGAATCCGAAATTTTTAATATCAAGTCGAAATTTCGAGTTGAAGTTAGAACCTGAAGATTCAAATCGAAATTTAGAGATTGAAGTCGGACTCAAGCAATTAAGTTATAATGCTTAGATTAAATTCGAAATTTTGAGTATAATGTCAAATTTTGAGTATATAATCAAAGTTTACAGATCAAAATCAAAATTCCAAATCGACAACGAATTTGAAATTTAGGCAAAATTGACAGATTTAAGTTGGAATTTCGCATTCAAAATCAAAATACAAGATTGAAATTAAAATTTCAAGATTAAAGTATCAATTTCGGAATTCAATTCAAAATTGCGAGATCAGTAATGAAATTTCGTGTATAAAGTTGAAATTTGGAGATTAAAACACAAAATTCTGTATTTGAAATCCATTTGTTTTGACTAAAGTCAAAATTTCGAATTTAAAGTCAAAATTACGAGATTAAAATTTCAATTTCGAATCGAAATCGAGTTTGAAATTGACAGTTCGTGATTAAAGTAAAAATATAGGGATTGAATTCCAAATTACAAGTTTATAAGTATAAAGTCGAAATTCCATTATTAAAATTCGAAATTTCAGGTTTTAAATCGAAATTTTAAGAACACAGGATATTTTATATTCAAAGTGAAAATTACGAGATTATAGTCAAAATTAGAAATATTCGGGGTCTATAGCCAAAGTAACATCATAGTCAAATCGAGAGATGCAATTCAAAATTCCGATTTTCAAAGTCGTAATTATAATTACTACAATGATCATAAGGTATATAAATATGTAACGCTATAGCTTTTACGTATGAAACATTAACAATCGACACGTCGGGAAGCATTCCCAACAGGTCCAAATTCAAAATCGACGCGTGTAACAAAACTCCGAGTCTGATTACGCTCGAAAATAGTCCGTGTGTCATAATGTTGAGATTAAAATCAAAATTTTAGGTAATATGTCAAAATTTTGAGTTTAAAATCGAAAATTAGATGTTGAAATCGAAATTTAGAGGATGAAATGGAATATTAGAGGGTGAAATCGAAATTTAGGGGTTGAATTCGAAATTTAGGAATAAAAGTCGAAATTATGAGGCAAAATCGAGTATGACGAGTTTGATTACGCTCGCAAATAGTCCCGTGTGTCATAATGTCGAGATTAAAATAAAAATTTTGGGTTATATGTCAAAATTTGGAATTTAAAATCGAAATTCAGATGTTGAGATTGAAATTCAGAGGTTGAAATCGAAATTTAGAGGTTGATATAAAAATTTGGAGGTTGAAATCGAAATTTTGAGGCAAAATCGAGTATGAAATCGAAATCTGGAGATTGACGCATGAATTTATTGTTTTTTGGTCGCAAATACCAGATTAAAGTCAAAATTTCAAGTTCAGATTCAAAATACGAGAATGAAATCAAAATTTCGAGATTTTAGAAAATTCAGAAATTCAGGATTTCATTCAAAATGGAGAGGTCGATAATGAAATTTCGATTAAATTCAGAGATTGAAGTTCGAAATTTCGTGATTAGGACAAAATTTCAACATTAAAATCGTAATTTTGAGTGTTTTGTCGAAATATTGAATTTAAAATTGAAATTTAGATATCAAAGTAGAAATTTTGAGTCAAAATCGAGATTAAAGTCTGAATCTGAAGATTGAAGTATAAATTTCGTGTTTCAATCTTGAAATTATCAAACTCTAGTCGAAATTCCGCGTTCAAAGTCAAAATACGAGAAGAAAATCGAAAGTTGGAGATTTAAGTATACATTTCATGATTCAATTCAAGATTAATAGATTGATAATAACATTTCGAGTATAAAGTTGAAAATTTGAGACTGAAATGTGAAATTTCGTGATTAGGTATTATCAGATTCTAGTCGAAATTTCGCGTTCAAAGTCAAAATACGAAAAGAAAATCGAGGTTTCGCGATTTAAGTATAAATTTCAGGATTTTATTCAAAATCAAAAAAGTTTAAAATCGAAATTTAGTGATCAAAATATAAATTTCGAGTCAAAATCGAGTTTAAAATCGAAACCTAAATAATAAAGTATAAGTTTCGTGTTTTAGGCTAAAATTATCAGATTTAAGTATAAATTTCAATATTTAATTTAAGATTAAGAGTATGAAGTCGAAATTCAGAGATTAAAATTCTAAATTTCGAGAACAACGTCGAAATCCTGAGTTTTATATCGAAGACTATAGTCGAAATTTCGTATTACATGAATTGAAAATTTCAAATGATCAATCAAAGAGATCAAAGTCAAAATATCGATTTTTGTAATCAATCCTATATAAAACTGCTCCACAATTCCGTATCAAAGTAAATTGATGGATGTAGCCGTTACTACGTGGTAGGAGATCGTGTCTTTTAGATATGCACTTTAGATATGAATAAATCATATCTATAAAGGCTGACATTATGATTTATTTATATAACATAAACATATATAACATATATAAATCATATCTATGAGCTAACATTATGTTTTATATAACATAAACATATATATAACATGAATAAATTATATCTAAGGGCTAACATTATGATGTATTTATATAACATAAATAAATCATACCTAAGGGCTAACAATATGATTTATTCATATAACATGACCATATATAACATTAATAAATCATATCTAAGGGATAACATTATTCTTTATTCATATAACATAAATGAATCATATCTAAGGGCTAACATTATGATTTATTTTCAGTTCATTATAATTGTTTGAAAATGTCCTTATAGGAGGAAACTGCAGTAACAACATTATTTAAAAATAAAAGTGGTGAAAAAACATAGAAAGTTTTATTTCTCATTTTACACCATATCAAAGTATTTCTCCAAATTAACGATCGACACGTCCGAGTGCAATCCCAACATGGCCCGATTCGAAATCGACGCGTACCACAAAACCTCGAGAACCCAATTACGCCCGAAAAAAAGCCCGTGTGCCCCATCATCAGTACCCATTACCGCACCATATATTTATATTCAATCAAAGCAGAACAAGAGAAGAAAGATTATGTAACCGAAGCCGAGAAACGAACAGGTAACCTAACGGGCAGATAGCCGGCCCGCCCGCCCGCCACACCTGTCCCCCCTCGCCCGAAATGGTCACTCTCGCTCGCGGCAAACCGAGACGTCAGTTCGCCTCAAGCCTTCTAGATCTCAGCTCCGTTCTTGCCATAAAATGTGCCTTTGAGTGACCGACAATGGACAGCAATCCCGATTCGCCGGACTCCCTCGCTAGCGACCTGCTCAATTCTCAGAGGAGGAAAAGGAGCAGAATCCTGATCGGCGATGTAGTCAGAAGGTCCCCGGACGTCGTCGCCACCAAAAACAACAATAACGATGTGGATTTCGTGCTCATGGAGGAACAGCCCCAGGAACAACACCACGAGAATGGCGAGGAAGAGGTATGTGTGTCTCTCTGTTTTTTCTCGACCGACGTGCATGCGTGCGAGATTCGAGGTTGGGGTCGCTTGTGTACAGGGTGAGTCGAGGAGGGGGTCGGTATTGAGGTTATGTGCTTTGCGATGGGAAACATTTTTTGTTGCGTCAAATTTTTGTCGAAATATATTCCGAAAAGAAAAATATAAATGAATAATCATCCTATTTGTTAAATTAGGTCTATTCAAGTACAAAATAAACAGGAATTTTAAGAGTATAAACCGTGTTCGTGAATGATAAGGTGATTGTTAAAACGATTGGAATAATATTGATGTAACATATTATTTTCTTCGCTTTTCATTATAGAAAGCTGAAGAAACCATTTCTACAAACTGTAATGCATTTCAGTTAAGTTTTTTCATCATTTATACGGTTACAACGAAAATGGTATAATTTTTCAATGTAAGTGTGAAAAATTCAACATTTTTTATTATTATATACAACATGAATATTCGAAAACAGAATTTACTCCACAAATGAAGAGACTGGAATGAACTACTATTTGTTTATTTGATTAATAAAACAAAATAAATTGATGAAATTTATACAATAAATATTGTATAACTTTGAAAATGTCCGTATAGGACGAAACTGCAGTAACGTTAGTTACTAATAATAGTGGTAAAAACAGAAATTTTCATTTCTCTTTTCAAAACAAAATAACTAATTTGTAACCTATACATAACTCCGTGCATATTTTTTTCAAACAATTTTCCGGGAATGCATAGTACATTTCCGTTTCTTATTAAGGGGACCTCGCATATACCAGCTTTTATTGCTCTATTAGAGTCATTGATATTCAATGATAATTACTGAAAAATTCCTCCTACCGCATGTATTCGAATATCAGATGAGCTATAACACTATTTCCTAATATTTTTTGAAGATGTTCATCCTATAAATACAATAACAATTGAAAAGCCCTAATATTAAGACGCTGCTTTGGAATTTATTTTGAATCTCAAAGTGATTTGAAGCATTAGAAAATGTTTAGAAAACCATATATTTTGGAAAAACACTGGTCAGTGATATTTCCACTGTCAAAATTAAAATCATTTCCTGTTTCTCTTCAAAATATTTCGAAATTCTACATTGATAAGTGAACTTGTTTTTCTAGATTGCGTTCGATGAAAATAACAACATACATTCAATATACCAAGAACTTTTGACAGATAAAATTTAAAGGGACAAACTGTCAAAGTACGGATTCTTTAAGCGTTTATTTGCCCTTCCATGGTTATCAGCAATAGTTTTGACATGTTTCGTTGATATCTTCTCTCTTTGAAAACTTGCTAATTTAGTATACTGTGATTTTCAATGTGAAAGTTTTATGAAAACGCAATACGTGTTCCGAAAGTTCGATGTCGGATAGATCAGGAATATATAAATTGTCGTGCTATGTTTTTATAGGTCAACCTGGAATAACATTTAATGCGTGTATAAGGGAACACTGACGTCCTTACAGAGGGACATATGTTCAATCATGAATTAAAAACTCTCCAAAAGGTTTTAAACCTATCCTTCTATCTTCAAAGATTCCCAATATCTAATGATCAATCAAATACATTTGGATAAACTATAATAGTGAGTTTTGATGTGGATTTTTATCAAGTACCTTCAAATTCCATTAAATTGTTAAACTCGAAGCATTTTCTTATTTCTTTGATATACTACTTTCATATTTCAATTAAGAATTATTTTCTATGCACATTCGTTAAGTAGGTATAGTCGAAGTAATCTTTATTGTGAATACGTAAAGCTATCGGCGCCCTCAAAGGCCAAAAAACCAATACAAAGAGATGAAGCCGCTGCCGACTAGTCCACGTGGACTGAAGAATTGGCGGTTCGTATTGGATGATTTTTACTAACGAAATTAGTAAAAATTTGTATTTTAATGATATCAATTTGTATTTTAAAGATAACTATATCAAAAAGCAACGACTTAAAGTTTTACAGGCAAAAACATTTGAAAAAGTGTATGCCCTTGACAGTATTGCTGAAAAGTATGGACACACCATACTGAGACTTCCACCCTATTTTTGTGTTTTCAATCCCATCGAGTTGATTTGAGGAAAATTTAAACCAAGCGTCGGGCGTAAAAATAATTTTCCAAAAATTTGATAAGAAGGTAATAGAGCTAGTTAAAGAAGAAGTATCTAATATTACCGAAGAAGACTGGCAGAAAAGGATTAAAAAAATAACTAGTTGAAAAAGACTATATGGAGATTGGACACTTCCATATGAATGGTGGAAATAAATTCATTATTGATTTAAATGACGGCAGTGATAGTGAAACAGAGAATATGGAAGATAAATTACCAGAAGCTTTTGAAGAAAGTTTGAGTAGGTTCTTGAATCCTGTTTGGTATAGTTGTTTCGTGGTTCTTCGGTTTTGGATTCTCTTGGAAAATGTAAAGTTCTCTTTTATTTATGTATCAAGACGTTTCGCCCCTGGCTAGGGGCTTTTTCAAAATAATCTTTTGGTTTGTACGTACCTTGCTTAAATTTATTGACAACTTTTCAAAATGTAAATAATGTTGATGTACTGTTGTTCTTTTTATTTGATAGTGATTGATAGTAAAAGTTCTGGTCATGTTTTCCTAGGTCCAAGTCTGCATCATATGCAGAGACGGAAGACAGTGCGTGTCAGCTCTGTCTGGAAAATGAACCCGCAGAGCATACACTTTGTGCCTGCCCCGCTGGAGACCGAATCAGGTTCTTAGAGTTCGGCAGATCTGTACTCTTTCCATCTAACCTGAAAAACCACTCACCATACAAACTAGTCGGTTTCATTGAGAAGCTGGGTTTATTTGGCCGAGTGTGAATAGGTGTGAGCCACAATCAACCCTTACGGGTTGCGATGGAGGGTCGAACAGACCCACTCACTTTAGACCTAACCGAACCCTAACCTATATTCATTATGAAATATCTTGAAGCTCGATTATGGCACATTTGAACTGTCGATAAAATACTTTGGAAGCCCCACTCCATCCTACAGTTGAACGACTTAATTTTGCAATTCATCAAAGAGGTCAAATAATATCACTATAACTTAACAATAGGATCCTTACTTCGCAGTTCTGCATCAACGAGTTCATATAGGTTGATTTTTACATTCCATTATACTTTCACGCAGTCACACATTTCTTTTCATTGTTTTTTTTTATACGTTTATCAATCGAAAAAGTTATTATTTGAGCAACGGAACAGCAGTTTCGGTTTAAATGATTGGAAATTTATGTAATAGAGATAAACACCTTACAGCCCAATGACAAAAACTATAGGCGACCCTAAATTCGATTTTTAAGAGTCAAAGAAAAGCGGATAATAAATACAGCTTAAAAAACTAAAAAACACGCTTTCAAAGAATATCGAACTAAAATGTTAAAAATATTTTTTTCAAATAAGCTTAAAACAATAACGAACAAAAATAGTAGTATTATTGTGTAAAAAGCGACAGGCGCTTGATATACAAAAAATATGGCTTTTTTCACAATAATACTAGTATCTTTCGTTCGTTACTGTTTTAAGCTAGTTTTAGAAAAGATTTTTAACCTTTCAGTTCAATTTTCTTTAAAACCGTGTTTTTTAAACTCTAATTGTTTCTCATTTTTTAGTTCCGTATGCTATAAAAGCGTGTTTTTTGATCTTTTTAAACTATATAGAGAGGTCTAACAAAAAGTATGCATCTTGCTTTTTTCCTTTTTTGTAACTTAACGCAAAAATGCTCGGACAGGTCAATTTTGCTTTTGAGGGGGACACATTTTAGATGTAGTTTTCTACCTGTGCCTTCAACCCCCTAGCGAGGGTGAGTAACAACCCTAAAATTTTAAATGAAAAGTGGGGTCGAGTGATATATCATTTGAAAGGGCACAAAATTATCTTTCCAATGATACCTAATTTGTTGTTTTTCACTGAAACATGTAGGTATTAGGAAGAAAAACAACTACAACTCAGTAGTTTGAAATGTGTAATTGACATCTTCAGCAAGTGCTGAGAATGTGGCCCATTTGCTTCCATACAATGATACAGATTTTCTTCAGATCTATTCCTAACATTCTGTAGCATACTTCTGCACTCTGCTGTAATTCGTTGGCGAAGATCTTCTATGGACTCGGGCTGCATAGCAAAACATTTATTTTTCGAATGTCCCTAAAGGAAAAAGTCTAAAGGCGATAAATCAGGTGACCTGGCAGGCCATTGATTTTTGATTGATTTTTTGAGGATACTGTGTATGGACCTCTCGGAATAAATGTGGGTTACTGTCATCCCAGTAACGGCAATTATGCCTATTCACAGCTCCATTAAAAAAAATGTACTCTCATCGGAAAAGCACGTGTTGAATGATAG
>WOGN01007394.1:0-11859 GCA_015342105.1 Leptinotarsa texana | reverse complement strand
TGAAAATGTATTCTGTTCAAATAGTTCCTACAGGAAATCTGATTTATTATTAATGATTATGGAAATGAGGCCAGTTTTTCTACCACCTACTAGATTTTTATTTATGTATGGCTTTATAATAAAGCGCGTGGTTTATTGGGATAAAATTAAATTATTTCAAATGAACCAATTCATAGCAATGATACATGTTAATTTCAAACGTAATGAACTTTGCTTCATATAATCAGATGAAGAAATTTGTGATTTATTCTCAGATTTGATGAACAAGCGGTACGGTTTGATATTATTATATGATTTCATTCAAATTGGTATCCAGGGGTTTTTGTGGACAAGCATTATGTTTTTTTTCAATAATTCATGTTGACGAATTCTATAATTACGAAAAATCATTAATGTAAATGGAAAAAAACTGTATTCCAAAATGAAAAATATGTTTTTCTTATGTGTGCCATAGGTGATATTCATTCTGTGATCAACAGATTGAAAAGCTTTCTGCTCAATGTTCAGTTTGTATACTATAGTTATTCTTGTGCAACTGGTGTTAAATCTGTTATTGCTCACTTACCAACTAACTTACGTCTCACAAAGAATATGATTTCCGTTTTGGTTTTTCTTTCTTTGCACGAGGCTCTCGAGTTGCATATAGACATTATTCAATAAGAAATGATGGTTAACCTTTTTTTGGTTGGGATATGTCAAATAATGAAATAATATAAACCTATATAGTTTCAGAAAATTTATAAGAATAAGATCAAAAAATTGATCATTAAAAACAGATTTTTTATCCCCTTTCATAATGTTGGTCCACAAAGATCCCTAGATACCAATTTTGAATGAAATCACATAATAATATCAAACTTCAATGGTACTTATAATTATTCATGATGTCTAATCGAAAATTCGTTATATCGGACCTCACAAACCGTACCGCTTGTTTATCAAATCTGAGAATGAATCACAAATTTCTTCATTTGATTTTATGAAGCAAAGTTCATTACTTTTGAAATTAACATTTATCATTGTTATGAATTAGTTCATTTGAAATAATTTAATTTCAACCCAGTAAATCATGCGCTTTATTATAAAGCCATACATACTTAAATAAAAATCTAGTAGGTGGTAGAAAAACTGGCCCCATTTTATAATCATTAATAATAAATCAGATTTTCTGTAGGAACTATTTGAACAGAATACATTTTCACCTGAAATGATTTATTTCATAAATATATAATATCTCTCTAATTATCTAATAAACCAACCGCCACTGTTTAATGGTCCAATTTACTTATCGTAAACAAAGTTATGCTGCCTTCAATGTAAGGATGGATTGTCTTTAACATCAATAACACAGATTAAATATTTAATGTGTACCAACAATATGGATATGTTACAAAAATAACTAAATTAAATGAAATGGATTGAAAAATGAAATCGCTTATTTGATTTTATCAAGAAGCCCTACAAAATCCTGACATAAATATTATTTTAGGGGAAACTTGCTGATATGTATACAACCTTAGGTGCGTGCAGAAGTTATCTATATAATGTAGCAAAGGCTTGTGATAACAAGAAAGTCAATGCTAAAGATTGTGCCGGCACTATTTTATATTGTGCTGAAAAAGCCACTCAAATGGGATTGGATGCCATTCAAATATTAGGTAAGATACGTTTAGGAACTTTTTGAATCAATTAGAAACTCTGCCACTAATAAATTCTTATTGCAATATAACTAATAATATATAACACTGATTTTTAGTGCATCAAGAGTGAAAATAAATTGAAATCATTAAATTTTCCATTATTTCAGGTGGCAATGGTTATATCAACGATTACCCAACTGGCAGATACCTCAGAGATGCGAAACTGTATGAAATCGGGGCTGGAACTTCTGAAATAAGAAGAATGGTTATAGGAAGGGCAATAAATTCAGAATATCCATAAAATAAATATATTTTTATTTGAATATAAACTTATTGGTACGATAAATAATTCAACATTCCACGTTCAACATTACAATAAAATTCGTTATAATAAGCATAACAATTCGAAAAGTGTTCAACTTAACCTATAAAAATATTACTTATTTTTATTTCATTATTTGACTAGATTTCACTCGTTTTTTGAATTCCTCAAATTAAAGTAATAACAACTTAAAAATTTCCCAACAACGACGAAAATCAAATATCACTTGCATACACAAATAATGTGATTTTTCATCAGCAAAGAGAATCGTGATTTACAAGCTAGATTTAATGAACCCATACCTATCAAATTCATCCATGTGAGTAAATCGACAGATGGCTTTACGTGTTTGCATGTCATTATTACGGTTGATCAATTTGAAAGGTAATCGATATAATCATTATCTTGGAATATTTTTGAAATATTCGTCGGTTTTCGGAATACATATTTATCAGAAGCTGCTTCCTGGAAGAACACTCCACATCAACCTTTTGAACGATCCACTTTGTTGAATCACATCAGGATCTCCACCTGTTATTGAATTGGTATATTGGGGGTTTTGGTTAACTACCAAGGCTGGTTTCTGAAAATTTCGATTACATTTCAATTGGTGAAAATTCTGAGATTCTGGAAATGGTCTATTAAAGCTATTTTGCGGGTTTTTTGGTCATTGTCTACAGGTTTTTACATCTGACTTAGATTGAGGAAAATGAACCATGGTCTTTCAACTTTGGAGTGGATTATTCTCGACAAAAAAAGTCAGGTCCTGGTCAAACATGGACCTTCGCTATTGATAATGGATCCATGGCCGTATTGGCGAGGATGGGTTTCAGACCACAGGCAGGTCCTATTTCTCCTAAAGCCACTCTAATGTACTCGTTAGAGTAAATAAAGCGGAGCCAAGTGACAATCCACCTACGGGGAGGAGATCAATCAAACCTCCACGAAACTTTGGGGTAAACCAGCGCCTCATACCATCCCAAGGCTGGAAAACCAGTTGGTTTCCAGAAAACGAAGACGGCTAACATCTTGCCGAGAAAATCAATGAAAAAGGCTGGACTTGGCTCTTCGAAAGCGGAGACGGCAATCGTCTCGTCGAAGGGATCCAAGGAACCAGCTGGCAACTTAGCTTCGCCAAACAAACGTTGAACACCTGGGTTGCAAGAAGATTCATGGACTCCTGTCAAAATCTTTCAGGATTGGCTCACCCTAAGGCGTTTACTCAACCTTCGATGCTTGATACCAAACATTTGTTGGATTACAGTAGAGCTGAACTACGATGTCCTACAGGTCACTGTTGTCTGAATCTTCATATGCAGAGACTCGGACTGTCCGAAGATAGTGTGTCGCCTCTGCTTAGAAAATGAGGAAACAGCAGAACACATACTTAGTGCATATCCCGCTGCGGATGGAATCAGGTTTTCAGGGCTTGGTAGAGCCGCACTCTTGCCATCTGGACTGAAAAATCACTTACCATATAAACTAACCGGCTCCGTTAAGAAGCTGGATTTATTTAGTCGAATTTGAATAATTGTAAGCCACAATACACGTTTGTGTGTTGCTGTGGAGGGTCGAATAGACTCACTCACTTTTGACTTAACCTAACCTAACCTAACCAGGATCCCTACCAGTGATTGATTTGGTATATTGGCGGTTTTAGTTAACTACCAGAACTGATTTCTGAAAAATTTGATGAAACCTCATTTATGGAAAATTCTGACATTTTGGAAATGATCTACCTGCTGCTTATAAGGTTGAGCTGATACTTTGTTGTATCTTTTTGGTGGGTCTGACAAACAAGAGTTTTCCAATTCTTGTGACCCTAGGGATATATGGTAGATAGGTATGTGCAGCCATCTGATTCTCCTATCTGTTTTGAACCGAGGAACTTTTCCGTTCTACGGCCTTGTTGATCTTGGGTACAATGTATCCATTCGATCTCAAGGTTACTTGGAACGTCAAGGCTAACGAAGCATTATAAAAACTGCAGACTAGGCCAAAAGTACAAGTCGGCTGTAGCGAAACACGCACTCAGTGAAGGAAACCACAGGATACTGTTTGCTATAAACTTCAACCAAATATGGAGCAGGTATAAGCACAACAAACTACCTGAGTCGTAATATCCAATCGTCGGGGATAACTCAGAATGAAGAAAGTAGAAGTAGAAAGCCAATCAGTTTTTTTACAAAAAAATAGATAAAAACAGGTGAACATAGGCGATGAAAATCACAAATTACTCAACGGGAACCAGGAAAAATTCAGAACTCTTTTCCAATAAGGCGTCCAGAAAGATTGCCAAGTGAAAGTAGTAGATTTGGAGAAGATTGAATGGGGTTTATTCATTGCAACCATGAATAACAGAAACCTGATAGCATATATTGTAGAAAACTGCGAAAGAGCCAAAAAAAATTGAATCCTTAGAACAAGTTTCGTTTGCGCTTTCTACATTTCTGTTGAGAGTCCATTTTGAAGTTGTTTTATTTCTTTCTTCGGGAGCTTCCCACATTTTTTTTTGAAAATGGAGGAGAAGAAAACCAAAACGCTTTTTCCCTGGTATATCAGATGTATGTCGGGTTAACAGAATACGTTCACAAGAACAGGGTACAAGTACTTCGAGCTGCTTCTAGATTTTTGAAGGGACCTCGTATCCTCTTTTATTTCATGAAACATTATTAAACATGGTTGATGCGACTTTGTCATAATAAAAAAAAGATTGTATTCTGTGACACTATTGTGTCACAGAATACAATCGTCAAGAAAATTTAATCTGATTTTTTATTTGAATCTTGCAGTCGAGATTATTCAGTGGGAGCAATGGAAAATTCGAATGTTTGTTTTTAGAAAATTCAGAAGGACCACTGCTCCACTTTTGAACTCGACTCTGGATCTGATATTCTGCAAACAGTGCTTTTCTTTAATGCCCCTCCTTATTATTTTTTGAACGGGTCAACTCAAAAATTGAAATTTGGGATAATGAAATAAATACATAAATACTTTATTTTGAAGTGAAATTGACGGGTGAAATTTTCAAGATGGCGAGTGGGCGCCTGCCATCTGGGAAAAAAATTAAATAAAGGGGAGTCTTGTGACACATCATTTTGAAGCTCCTGACGAATACTTCACAACCCTAGAATATAATGTCAATATCTTCAACTACTACAAAATGGCGAAACTTTTAATAATTGCCTGAATACATTTGACAGTTAACTACATGATATGAGGCAATAAGCTTGAGGTCAGTTCAGAAGATGCTCGAAATAATTGCCTTAAACTTCTTGACATATGAACAGCCTATCCGATATTTCACGCCGCACATTTTCGAACACAGTAACGTTAATATCTCTATGAATATTTATTATTCTCTGCCGTATATCCAATATTGAAGCAGCTTTAGTTTCGTACACTTTTTGCTTCAAATAGTCCCATAAAAAAGTGCAAAGGTGTCAAGTTTGGCGAGCGGGCTGGCCATTCTGTAGGACCTCGACGGCCAATCCAGTGCCGGGAAAAGTAGTATCCAAATAGTTTCATACTTGTCTGGAGTAATGTGGTGGTGCTCCATCTTGTTGGAATATAAAATCCTTATTGAATTCATTAGGAATAGCTTCGACGATTTCAGTGATGAGAGGGTCAACAGTAGTTTCAAGCGTATTCAAATACAGTTTCGCTGTTGAATTTTGATCAATAAATATAGGTCCTACAATATGGTTTTCCAATATTCCTTTCCAAACGTTATTTTTTTCTGGGAAACGTGAGGGTTGGTGTCTCTCCAATAACGGCAATTTCGCAGAATTATGATCTTCGATCAGGGTTATTTTCAGTTAATTGGTGTACCATTCTAATTTTGTATGGGCGATACCTATTCCTCTTCAAAAGTCTTCACACAGTAGAAGGAGGCACCTCACACATATTCGCAACGAAATAAGTAGACTGTTCAGGATTTACTACCATCTCACCAATTATGTGCACTTGCTGTTCTTCCGGAATGGACGGATGACCTGGGGGCTTTTTGTTATGTACACTACCGGTAGTTGTGAATATGGATACAAGTTCCCTCAAATAGTTTCTACAGATAGGACGATTCGGAAAACCTTCATTGAAAATTCTTTCGGTCTCGTGAAAGTTACGCATCGCAGCGTAAATAAAAATCGCTTCAATTTTTTCTTCCAATGGACAAGAATTGATCATTTTAGAGATTATTGACGTGGTACCTTTCTACTAGTAAAACCGAAAATTAAATGAGAATATTCTAACTGAACAATGATGTTCATTTTCGTACTGACATTTTTTGTCGTTTTTATAAACAAAATATAACTTAACAAACCTTATCGGGTTGTTGGAATTTCCATTTGGCAGATAAAAAGGAATATTTCTAGAAATATCTATATTAAAGTGTTTGTCTTCAAGAAATTATTAAATGTTCCGCCATTTTGTAGTAGGTGAAGATATTGACTTCATACATTGATTTTTTTCCACATGGCACCCAGTCGCCATCTTGAAAGTTTCATCTGTCAATTCCACTTCAAAATAAAGTATTCATGCATTAATTTTATTATCCCAATTTTCAATTTTTTGAGTTGACCCGTTCAAAAATTAAAATGGGGGACATTGAAGAAATGCACTGTATATTGTACTGTAGAGTTCTTCAATAATTGACTATTTTAGCTAATAGTTCATTTCAGAATCAGAATTATTGTCAGCAGATATGCTGTTATAGTGCAAAATTTCAATAAACAAATACTGCAAAATCAATAAACGAATACTGCAAACTATTTTTTCGTGCTGCAAAGCTACAATGAATATCTATGAGGTCATGCGATTAGTAAGAATCATCTCGACGCTTTAAGTTCTCATATAAACCATGAACTATCAACACCACCTTGCGGGATAGGTTTATAAATAATCTCTCACTAAGCATCTTTCGTTACCTATTTCATAACATATTTTCGAAAGGTTATATCATGCAACTTATTTATAGCAAAAAAGCATAAGCGAGACGTACTTTAGCGAAGCCAGCCAATGACGCTAATAATTGTTGTTTACCTTGCTCGGGATAGTTTTATTTGGAGCGTAAATTTTACTTTGAGGTGGGACAGTTACTTCTTGCACATGGTCTCCTAGAGATTCTTCCTGAAGAGCTTTGTAAGTCTCACTTTCTGCAGGATTGAATTTGACCTGTCTGCGCATTTGGCTAAAATTGGAAAATTGTTACTTTTTACAATCATTCGGTTATCAACAAGAAAGGTCAACTTGAAATCACAGACAACAGAATAAGAAATATTGTTTCATTATAATATTGAGGTAGCAAAAATCTGTCAGGCTTTCCATTTCATGGAAACATCTTCGGAACCAAAATAACAGGATTATAATCTATCTTCGTGTCTACGTATTTTGTTTTTTCTAATCGGTATATAGCTAGCTTTCTTACATACTTATTATCGAATGAATGAAACTGATTCTTGTTTAGTTATCAGAAAAAAGTTGGAAGGAACTTTCGATGGTGTTTCTATGATTCGAGTACTTTAATTTGGAAAGCATTCTTGAATGAAATGCAGTCGTCGTTTCATTTTGAGAAAGTTAAGCAGTAGTTGCAACAAACCATTGATTGAACAATGTTTGCATTTGAATTTAATACATGGGCTCAAAAGCCCCCGTCCTAAGAAAGAAAACACGTTTATTTTCAAAGTTGGCTTTATTCATCAACTTAATCCTCACCAAGAGCTACACAATCTTTCCAGCGCCGCTTTTCATTCCAATACCACTTTTCTAGAACGATTTATCTTATACGATGGATGTGGGAGCACTGTTGATGGTATTTCCCTTCTCAAGGTAGTCGATGAATATTTGGAGGCTGTTTATGACCACCTGAAACTCCAAATTGAAACGACTTTTGATCGGCATAAGGTTTATCGGTTTCGACTTGGATTTCAGTGAGAACAGTTCCAAAACCTGTCATCCAGATTTGTTTTCTTGTTTACTATTTGGTAAATCCTCAAAGCATTCATTGCTGCTTTGTTCCATAACATATACATGTGAAGGTGCACAATTACATTCAAGGCAGCTCTGGGATAGGAAGGAATCGTCTCTGGAATTCCGAAACAGTTGAGTCTGTGCAATTTCTCAACTTCTGTTGATAGTCGTTCCATTTTATGCCGCTATATACCAGCAATGGGTACCAGTTTATGTTAATTTATAATTCCATAACAAAAAGTTTCTATTAACTCTTCGCTGAACAGACGGATTGATTAGGTGGAATTACACTGAAACCAAGCAAAAAGGAAAATAGATTTTGGTTGCATATAACAAGGGCTAAAATCCATCGACCAGTACTACTCAGATGACGATCGTTTTGATTCCGTACAGTAATGAATCCATGTTTCATCCATTGTCACATATCAACCCAAAAATTCCGGTTTGTTATGTTTAAACGTGGCCAAAAACTGCTCAGAATCATCAAAACGTTCTTGTTTTTGGTCAACAGTGAACTCGGGCAGCACCCACTTTGAACAGAGCTTTCTTATAGTCAAATGCTCATTTACAATATAACACTAAGTTCGTTGATTCTGATTTTGTCAAACTATTGGAACAGCGCGAAACAGCAACATACTACTAGTACAATTTGAAGCCAACACGTTCTTTTGATATCTTTACAAAGTCAGCTAACTCACCCAACTTCACTTTTCGATCATTCAAAACTATTTTGTTTTCTGGTGTTGCAATAAGACTAGCCCTATCTATGTGTTACCCCTGAAACTTCTCAAGCCAGGTAGTAAATGTCTGAAAGCTTTTGGAAGCCATGAATTGATTAAAAAGTGACTGAAGGTAAGAGTAGTTGCAGAATATAGTTTTCGATACTTACGGCTTCAGCCCAGTTTGTTTCTGGATGGTATCTACAACATTTGGTTCGCTATACAAGTTGATCGGCGAATTGAACTGCTTATGAACTAGCTGAAAAATGAGTAATAATCAGTATTCAGTGACAAAATCTTCAAAATTAGAAATGTAATGACAAAACGGTGTCATAATCTGTTCAGTATGAATCTGTTTGATAGGTATCGAATATAAAATATGAATTGTATTAACATTATGTTCGGTATTGTATCTGGTATCTGTAGAGTAGGGAGGAGCACTTAGACCACATGTGGCCCATTTTACATCTTCCCGAGGAGTTGTCCTCCTAGGTCATCGCCCATCCTGTCCTTTCCAGGAAGGTGAACATGTCACTGGGAGACATCTCCTTGATATTGGCAGGTGTTCCAAGACTCGCCGAACAAACACTCTCTTTGGCAACCTTGAGATGTCTCACGGTGGCTTCCGCGAAGATTTTGCGATATTACTGTCGTTGCGCGGCTTCATCAACCTTCTTGGGGTTCCCTCCGAAGAGGTGCACAAGTGAGGGAGCTTTCCTGCAAAGGCAGCCGATTCCTTTCCTTTATTCAAGGCGGAGCTCTTGGCTCCCTCCGCAGGAAGTGCCCTTGCTGTTGGAGGTGATCTGCTATGTCCAGCCTCATTCCAAGCGTTAGATTGGGGTGGACATTGCTGTTCATCTCCAGCCACCGCTTTAGATTGAGGTGAGCAGCTGTCTAGCCTCGGAATTGGTATTTGTTGTTTCTGTTTTTGTCTTTGTTTCATTCATGTGTATTCCCACGAGTAACAAGGAAAGAGTTGGTCATATCTGGCAGCACCCGCATTACCAGAAGTAGTTTGGTATTATTATATAAATACAGATACATTGAATAATGTGGAAAACCAAAAATGCTAGGACACCAAACAAAAACATCTGTTTATTTTAGTAACATCGAATATTTTGTTACATGCATATTAGAATGTCGATAAATGATTTTTTTTAAGTACCGCCTCGGCGTGGAATATTAAAAACACAAACACATCGCCACACCAGGTTTCGGAATTGTAACTCTGCAGGATCATGGAAATAATTTGTTTATGAATAATTTTCTGATGAAACCGAAAAATATTTCGAAATATTGATTTTGTTTTGATGATTTTTGATGTATGTGTGTTTTTAATGAATATCGAAGTTATATGAGAAGGGGAATTCTGTTATTTGAATTACAAAAACATGCTCTTAAAATGGCCTCGTTTCTTGAAGGTTTTATAACACAGTAATATAAACAAGCAAAACACTCATACAAAGAATAATAACCTGTTTGTTTGGATCACCAGTTGAGATTCTGTCTAAGACCGAGGAAGCGACCTGTTTGTGAAAAATTACAGATCAGTTCATAAATTATCCGCACCGTAATACATTCAATACAATCAATTTTACAGAATCTCATATTGGTACAGCTGGGTAAATCTAGCTGTGCTCGTGAGATGCGCGAACAATAAAGAGAGATGGTAACTGTCCACTACCAACTTTCATCAGGAAGCATAATCGGGAAAAGAATTTTGAATAAAGTACACATATACCAGCATGGTATAGGCAACTAAATTCTTCCTTTAGCGCAGGTGGAAAAGGGTTGAAAGATAATGTGTTCTCTATACGAGTTTTTCAATGTTATTGAGCTCTCGGCCCACGCCACTCCACTACGCTTTCAATATTCAGAGGCACATTTAGATTTTCCAAGCTGTACAGTTGATGAATGATTTATCATATGAAGAACATGGTCTATAAAAATAACAAAGCCACCTCAAACATGTTTAATCTTCAGTAAGTAGATTCACAAAATTCAATATCCTCACTTGTTGATAATAGCATATATATTGGAAAAAATGTGTCATTGATGATATAATGAAAATGAGTTCATAATTGTTGCATTCGTGATTCGATAATAATCGTGATTATTTCCATCTAGTCCGTGGTACTCGGCTGACTCACGATTTCACCTGCACTTGAGAACAAGTATCCAGGGTGATTACCACAAACTTAACAGGGATCCTAATAACTATTCAAATATATTTGTGTAAGGTGTTCTCAATTTGACGAATTCTTACTAGGATGAGATTGATACAGCGTTCAAAACTATAGAAGCTATAACTTCTGCGGAGGCCCGAGTGAAATGTTGTTGTTTATTACTCAAATTTTCACGTGGGCTCCGAAATCACTTTATACCACTCTGTTCAAAAATAAGGTGAATTTTAATTTTTCTCAAAAAATATTTATTTATTCATCAATTTCTATTTTGTCTTTTGTCTATTTTCTTCTGATATGCACTTTCAGGTCCAATAATCCTCAGCTCGTTAATCTTCAGCTCGCACAATTTTCGAACTTTGACGGTTGTCAGGTTTCTAGAGATTTTTGTCAAATGGAGCACATTAAAAATGACGTCAAAAAGTTTAGATAGCTTTTATAGTTTGAAATATACAGGGTGTAACTGAATAAGTGTGAAGCATTTAAGGGGGTGATTCCTCATCGAAAAAAGATAGGATCTTTCATATAAAGAAATTTCATTGGAGCATCCCTTGTTAAGATACAGCCCCTTGAAGGGGGTACATAAAATTTGTATACCAATTTTTTTCACAAGCACTGAAAAAGTTACAATATTGAAATGAACCTGACGTTTTGTACTACCAAAAAGAAACTTAGCCAGAAATTTATTTGCAACGCAAAATAAACCAGTTTGCAGCAAAAAAATATTTTAGTAACAACTACAGAGATACATCGTCATAAATGCGAAAAATGTAGTAGGTCGCAATTAGCGACAGTGACAATTGAATTGGTATGACGCTGTCAGTTTGTGAATTTTCGAAATTGAATGAATACTAATTGTGTGTTGTTGTTCTGTTCTTAATTTGTTACTTCAATAATTCATTTGTTATCAAAATGGCATATACAAATGAGAAAATGGCTGATATGCATTACGTTTACGGTCTGTCGCAGGGGAATGGGTTAGAAGCTTCTAGAAGATATGCTGAAATGTATCCTCAACGGCAGCATCC